>JBBPJV010000258.1:0-31427 GCA_038088915.1 Sutorius aff. eximius
CATAATTACATATCTTGGAAGAAATAAATCCGGAAAATAAATCAACACGTGACTGACGCGTCGGACAATCTGAACCGCGCAACGTGCCCTTGTTCAACTTTTTACCTTCACTCACCCGATAGTCATGTTCAAAGGCATATTGCCGTTAAAAAAAATACCTTCTACCGAGTTCACCATGATCACCAGTCTCGGTGACATCTCTAATGGAAAGGAGAACATCCCAGACCCTGTCTCCGCAGTGCCGGCGAAGCCTCACAAAGAGAAAATAAAGCATGAAAAGTCAAAATCAGTGAAAGTTTCGCAGGACTCTTCCGTCGAGCCCGTGGTCACCAACCAGGCATTCGACAGGCTCTTGGTAACCGATACATTTGCTGAACAGCTCCGGATTCTAACGAAAGCGAACAGGATGATTTGCAAATCCCACCTACTCTCCGTCCAAAGCTTGCCAATATTGACGCTACGGTAAAAGCTGCCATGCTCAAGTCGTCTCAGGTCTTGGCGGCTAGTCCATCCACTACCCCTACGGTCCCGTCTACACCTCGTACAGTGCGCAAAGCACGCAGTATCGAGTCCATAGCTTCTTCTCATGTCCCCCTCGCTACAATCGAGTCCGACGGTCAACAAAAGCGAGGTGGCCTTTGGGGGTCTCCTCTTGCCGGCAAGAGCACTACCAATCTTCATACTCTGGACAGCCCAGACAGATCCCATGGGAGGGGGACGTCGTTGGATGCCGCACAAACGCTCTCTCGTGTACGAGCTCCTATCACCTCTGGCGATTTCGTGTCAAGCAAACCTAAAGAGAAAGTGCTCGGGAAGGGGACGACGCCCGTAAAGTTTTGCAGTATCTTGACCTCATCGTCCAGCACCACACTCGATGTAGATGTGGTCAAGAAGCTGAGACTCATGCTCAGAAACGAAGCGGCAAGGTATCCATGTTATTTTGGTGAATGCCTGCGCAGTCGTTTTAACTTGTTCCAGTTGGACAGAGGATTTCCTCCGCTCGGGAGGGTACAGCGGGCTGCTGACGCGACTCAATGAGATTCTTGAAGTGGAGTGGCGGTTAGTTTATTCCTGTATCTTCTTTGAAGTGAGGCTCTGATTCAAGTTCTAGTGAGGAGCAGCATGATGATCACATGCTTCACGAACTGCTGCGATGCTTCAAAGCTCTCGCTACGTCCTCAATTGGCTGTTTCGCCCTCCGAAGTTCTTGCCCAACACCATTTGTCCAGTTGGTTTCATTGTTGTATTCTGACAAGAAGCCCGGCGATGTGGGGACCCGTCAGCTGATTGTCGAGTTACTTCTTCTCCTCTTTGAAATTTATCCACCATCGTCACTTCCCTCTTCTGGCGGACACCCTTGTCGGGAGGCATGGGAATCATCAGGATCCTCCAGCAATGTCATTGCATTGCCCGCACCCCACAAGAATCTTTTCTCGTTAATCCGGGCTCTCTTGCTGACACCGGCGCCGCCTCCCACAGAATCACCCGCCGCTCCGGTATCCCCACACGCATTTATTGAGACGTTGCATCGTCCAAGGATATACAAATCATATCTACAGGAGCTGTCTGACGTTTGCAGGGACTATTTCTGGGTGTTCTGTCATCCAAACAACACCGTCTGGAATCTCTCCGAAGTCGATGAAGGCAAGGTCGAGAAACCCAAGGCACCGGGAGGCATGACGGGTGGTGTGGAGTTTGAGGCGATGGGCTACTTTGTATGTTCACCAGCGTACTGCATCAACGTTATTCACCGCTTGAGACAGACAACCCACTTGAAGCTCATCAATACTGTTTCAAGATCTGTCCATGACCTCAACCTCTCCATGGAGCATGAAATGTCTGCTCATCGTTTCCATTCGGACCTGTTCGCTTCTGGTCTCGAGCGAATCATCCTAGTATGATGATCTCTTTCTCTCCCAGTGACGATGCTCACACTTGTTGAAGATCTCCCGAAAAGCATCCACTGCATACTACCCTATCCTTCACCTAGAGTTATCGCGATATATTCGGTGGGCGAGCCTCGCCAAATTCGAATTACCTTGGACTGTGTCACGACTTATTGGCCCTCCTCCGATTGCGTTATGCAAGCTGCGGCCTTCAAAGTCGAGTAAAGGCGATGGCCAGAGTCCGCACAACTCTCCAACTAAAAAACGCCCTGCCCCGCCTCCTGGCCTTATCAACTTGCCTTCTCCTAACAGGGTGGATCCGATAAAGTTTGACTAGCTTTTGAATCGCCTCGCGCTCATTGCTTTTTCCGGTTGTAAGCTGTGATGATTGTATACCTGTGCCTTGGTCTATTTGTGTGCTTTTCTATGCTGATTACCCTGACCCTTGTCGTCCTGGTCGGCCTGTTGTATTACGCCCTATACCGAGCCTGAACGCGAGCAATGCCTGACTTGCTAAGAACAAATTATGTAGAATGGATTATGATACACGAGGCAACGTTGATACAGGCATAGACGTGGGGAACAAAATACGGGCATGGCCAACTATCTGCAATTCTAGCAGGAGCTCTAACTCAGGAGCATTGAAAACGAAAAAAACGAGTGCAATCCTTCAGTGACCACCCAGGAGACGAGATGTCTCCTCGCCAATCCCCAACCTGTTGTTACGCCCCCGGAACTTGAGCTCGAGGCCGATCACACACCGCATGATCCCACAGAGCGAGAAGATGGCGAAACCGAGACCGCTCCAGTGGATGAACTCGGAGCGCTCTTTGCTCTGGTGTACGACGACGGCGAAGAGGTACCACGAGATGGCGAGGCATCCCGGGAGGTCACCTTCGACGGCCGAGTAGGCGTACGCAAAGTCGACGAGCTGGAGGAGGAAACTTTGGGGGACGTCAGGTTCGATTGGAACTGAGAAAGGGAAGGAGACGTACAAGGAGAGGAAGACGAGGGCCTTGGTCCAAGGCCCAGCGGGCTCCGTGAGCGCATCGACACCAAAGGCTTCAAATGCCGAGAGAAAGATGAGGCCGACCGTCCAGCCGTGGTATAGCGAAAAGGGGAGGTGCAGAAAGACCTCGTCGCAAAAGTTGCGGAGCGCGGTCACTTTGACTTCTTGGTAGATTTGCTGTAGGACGCATGGGGTCCAGTCAGCGCTAGGTGGAGAGGAATGCGGTGAGGCTTACGGTGACTACGGAAACGGCAAAAAGGATGAAGACCAGGGCTGAGGAACGCGATGTCAGAAGAGACTCGTGAAGCATCCTACGGCCCACCATATCGGTATTCCTGGATAGTCCAAGAGTAAATATACATGGCATTGAGGAAATCGAGCAACGGCAGCCGCCAGCCGATCCGGTCAAGAATGATTTCTTTACCGCGAGCGGAAAACTGGTAGATACACGTGCCCAAAATCAACATGTGGATCAGAGGCCTGCGTGAAATGCCGGCTCAACGTCCAGGAATGCTGCTCGGTTCGAGTGACCCACCAGATGAAGAAGGACCACGGGGCGGGCGTAAAGTAGGTTTCTCGCCCGGTGTAGTAGACGTCCCAAGGAGAGATGACGGTGTAGACGTTTCCGCCCATGACGAAGATGGCGCCGATGATGTTGGCAATCTAAACACCACCTCCCGTAAGTTCTTGGCCCACACTCGGGACACGCAAACGCACCTTTAGGGGCAAGTGATGGAACCATTGATTACGGTTGCGCTCTAAGGTGAACGGGAGCGGCATTGGGATGGGCTTTTTCGTGGGGACAACTGGATGGTTCGATTATGAGGAGGCGCCTGGGCAGTTTGTGGGTTTATGTAGGCCCATGGAAGGGCGATGGAGGCCTCCGCGTGCCCGTCGCATTTCCAGGGCGTGGACCCGTCATCACCCTTCACGTGGGATGAAATGCAAAGATGAGGAGACCTGCTACACTGGAACACTTCGAAAAGCACCACAAGGCCTACCGGCACCGCTCGCAAGTGGACACCAGATGCTGTGGCTTGCATCCTTTCCGGTGTACGAATGGCGACGCCAACCTTGTGGCGGTAACCGAACACCAATATGAGCGTTCGGGATCAGAAGGAGTGCATAGGTCGTGCGACGTGCAGGTATCATCTCATGATTCGCTTCTGACGTATTCTCGACGCCAAACTATACAGCCGTACTGGTGCTTAGCTGCCTCGCTTGCTCCGCGTGTACACCGCTGTGCGCCAACCTGGACCAACTAAACATAGAATTCATCAGAGCTATGCTCGGGTGACATGCAACCCCAAAACAAATCTTGCGCCATGAACCAGAGTCTCCAAACGTCGTGAGTATTATACAGTGTAGCCAGAAGTCGGGACTAGTGAGGGACCCCCTGCTAAACAACCATGTCCATGCATGAATGTCTCAAGAAAGATACAGATAGCACAGGGTCATAACCATGGCTCGCTTCTGCATGGCCATCAAACGTCGAGGTGAAGAGCTCTCTTGAATGTCTGCCACTTGGATTGGTGAGCAGCAAACACGACCCGCCATCTGGAGTCACGTCAGTGATCACCAGACTCAGCCTCGTGCGAGATAAACCAACCTGATAATCATATCGCCGCGACCGATGGCCCTGCGGCCATCCCTGATTGGCATACCTACTCCCTTGACGAGGACCTGGCCCTCTGTGGCCCTGTCATGAATCGGATAAGGCAGCGTAAAAGTGATTTCCTTCCCGTCTATGCCCTGGATGCAAATTTCGCCTCCTTCATCAGCGAGAGGATCAGCCCAAGGAATGCAGACGTCCATAAACAGGTCGTCCTTGACCCTAGAGAAACGTTCGTCGGGAATTTCCTCGACCAAGAAGACCACGTCCTGGAGTGATCCGTCCTTGCGTTGATGGCCGGTACGCGGACAAACGATCCGGGTACCACTGCGCATGCCCGGAGGAACGACAATAGAGATTTCCACCTGTTCCGTTCGATGCGATAGCAGCTCCCTCGTCACGAGGAACCGATAGGATGTCCCATGATACATCTCCTCCAGCGTTAAAGGGAGCGGAAAGATCCATTCCTTGGAGGCACCCCGAGGAGTGTTGATCGCACGCAACGGTGTGCCATACGGTGTCGCACCCTCGTCGTGAGGGAAAGCGTGTGGCGGGTCCTTCTTACCCATCATTCCTCGAGAAAGCCTGTGAATGAATTCGCTAACGTCTAGAGTAAGCATATGCGTCTATGAACAGCATTCCAGACTCACTCTGCGAGGCCAACCTCGGGTGGTTTGTGTAGGCGACAGGATGGAGGTGGGATGACGGGTTTTGATGTGCGTGACCTACCGGAGCCGGTACGGGGTTCTTTCTCCGAACGCGAATCATGTCTTGGCTCGGTCGAGGCAGAGGAAGAACCAGAAGTTTTGGGTACTGCTGAGGAGGGAGGATCGTGCAGACGATCGTGCGACCTTGAGGACTCACGGTCGCTCCTCGACCGGTCAGAACGAGATTGCTTTCCATCCGGCCTGGGCTTGGCTGGCCGTGGAGGGGAACAAGGCTTCACATTTTCGAATGATGAAGCATGCGAGGATGGCGGTGCCGTAGACCGAGTGCCGGATTTGGAGGTACTCTTGCTACCATCGCTGGGTGCAGAAGACGATTTTGACGAGTGTGGACTAGATCGCTTGCTAGAGGTGGAGTTCGCCGAAGGTGGCCGGCTGGATGCCTGACCACTTTTTGGATGGGTATCAGAATGAGTGGGCTCAGCGCTGCTGGGATTAGGACCGCTGGTTGTCGACGAGGTCTCCGCTGATGAGGAATAAGTGCTTTCTTTCCCGTCCATCAGAGCGTGGTACGCCTTGTTCACCTGTCGATGGCTCGTCATGAGCGGAACACGGGGTGATCAGAGACAAAGAGTCCTACCTCAATGAACATTTGTGCGGCAGCTTCCTTCCCCTCCAGATGACGATCTGGATGCCACTGTAGAACCTTGTTCTGGGGTCATCCGGAAGAACGACGCTGGCGGGTGTACAAGAGTACGTACGAGCTTCTTGTATGCTGCTCTGATAGCATCGTCGGTCGCGTCGCTGGTGAGCCCCAGGACGGCGTGATAACCTTGCTTGCTTGCGGGCATTGTCGGAACGAGGGTCGGCTGGCGTGAATAGTGCTCGAGTCGTGCTCGGTTGGATGCAACTGCAAAGCCAGTGAGTAGAAACCAGTCTCGCCGTGGGCTTTGAACGCACGAAGGATATATACGAGGAAGAGGGAGCTCCGACCGTCAAGAGCGATCAACTGGCGCTAGAATAGATAGATTCGCAAGCGATCATAAAGCTTGCACGACGCTCCTTTGCGCGGCGGCCTCATGTCCAGCACGTTTTGCTTGCCGGTGCTGGAGTGAGTAATTGTTCATTTGCAGTGTTTGGAGTGGCGTAAAGACGATGAAACCACACGGCGTGCCCTGGTCACAAGTAACCTGGGGACGCACATTGGCATGGATCATGGCAGATGGTTAGGGTAACCGTGGCACGTCGGATCACACCACAGCTACCAACCTACTGCATGGGTTCTACCGGCACGAGGTGTGGAGAGCCATATCATGTCCCGCCGTCGAGAAAGTGCGGACTTTGGGACGCTCGTGGTTTTCATATCTCATTATCTCTGTCAAGTGACATATTCTCTTCTCCTCTCGCTGTCCAAGGGGAACGCAGTTTATGGGTTTCTCGACCCCACGGTTCGGTGTGTTTCACACTCTCACCGAATCACACCTCGAGAGACCCAAACAAGGTGTGTAACTCTCTGATTCGCTACTTTTAAAATCGACTGTTTTACTGCATAATGAACTCTCGCATGTTAATCGAGCTGGGCGGGGCCTCTGAAACCCCATGCAGGGAGATTGGGCTTAGTGGCTCACTTCCAAGGATACCGGAAATTCCACGATGTTTCACAAGCGTTCTAGACTGGTTGACACCTCATAATTCAAGAAGCCCAAGACGCCACTGCAGTTGAGTGACCCACGCTCCGTGTACTTCTCGGTTTCGTACGACAAGAGACCTTTTAATGTGAACCATATAGTTAAATCTAGCTCGTGGAATGGATACAACGTCGGGCCTAGCGTATCTCACGTGAGCTGATAGTGTTGTCCGGATGATACAAGAAGAAATCGTGTGAGTATTAAAAGGTACAATGCTAGGGTTTCCATGTCCAAAGTGTTCATGTCAATATACGGCGAATGCCCTCTTTCTGCGATGGAGTTAGACGGTCTGGGAACTGAACATCCCAGCGGATGACCAAATCTCCCTTCTTCTTCGGGCTTGCCTGTCTGCGAATTGGCATGCCCTCGCCGACGACCCTTGTCTCCTGACCCGGTTTCACCACCCCCACGGGTAAGGGGACCTGTAGTTTACGACCGTCTAGCAACTCGACTACTTTCTTGGTGTCACCACCAGTCAAAGCGTCCACAAGGGGTATCTTTAGGGTGCATACGAGGTCGTCACCATCACGGGTAAAGACGGGGTGGGGTTTCTCCTCGACAATGAAGACGAGATCCTGCGATTCGCCGTTGGGCTGCTCATTTCCGGCGTGTGGGAAGCGGATCTTTGTTCCGCTCTTCCAACCGGGGAGTACTTGAATTTCGAGCACCTTTTCCTCGTTTGTGGCGTCGAGGAGCTTTCTGCTGACTTTGAGGTGTTTAGTTGATCCGGAAAAGAGGTCTTCTAGGGAAAGTTTGAGGGGACGGGTAATCTCGGGGGGTTGTGCTGGTGCGGACGTGGCACGATGTGCGCGGGGCATGCCACCGGGCATGCTAGTACCTCCGAAGAAGGAACTGTCGTCGAACATGGATGGCATCGTGGTTCTTCTGCCGCTCATTCCGGGCATGCTACCCATACCACCGAAAGGAGGGAAACCTCCGGAGAATATTTCTCTAGAAAGCGAGTTGGGATGAGGCGAGATGAGACTAGGGGTGGTACATACTCGAATATCCGCTGGGGATCGGATGGTGCGAACCCCCCGCTACCTGGCCCGCTGGAGGTGAATGTGAAGGAGGTACCGCCGGGGAAGCCACCAAAGCCAGATGGGCCGGCACCAGGGGGTGCACCTCCACCCTTGAGACCTTCTTCGCCGACTTGGTCATAAACGGTGCGCTTGTTCTTGTCGCTGAGGACCTCGAACGCTTCAGAGATCTGGTGGGAGTGAGCGGTCAGATCGCTTCGAAAAAGAGAGAACGGACCTCTTTGAATTTCTTGGATGCCTCTTCTGATCCCTGATTTCTATCGGGGTGCCATTTCAAGGCCTAGGAAGTGTGAGCGAGGGTTACACGAAAGGAGGATTGGGTACCATTTTCTTGTAAGCACGCTTGATCTCATCGTCCGTCGCTGTGCGCGGTACGTCGAGAACTTTGTAGTAGTCTTTACCCATTGATGAGCGTCCGAGTTTGCGTGGGTCATTTAAAACTGAGGTTGACAGAACAGCCCAGAACAGCCCAGAATGACGTCAGGGGTTCTCGTGCGAACTTTTTCTTGGACGACGATGCACTCGCGCGAGTCAACGACGGACTCGCTTTGGTCTTCCTTTTTGCCTTTCTCTTTCTCCGCGCTCGCATCCCTTCCAGAACACACAGCTCGACCCGCTACCTACCCGCAGCACGAGCCAGTCCAAAACTACAGTGCGATCCCACCCGACGTACGCGTACCTCGCAACGTACCCACCGCCGTCAAGGTCGAAGGAAAGGTCTGGTTTGCAAACGAACGAAGTCTCTCTCTCTCCTTCTCCTGCTCGTCCCCCACTCACGTCCTCGCCAGCCTGGCTCTCCTGGCTCAATGCTGCCATCCTTATCGCAACCCTTGCCGTCGCCCTCTTCAATGCATCTCGTGATCCTGTCGCACGCGCATTTGCGTACGTGTATGCCGTCCTCAGCATCTGCGTCCTGGTTTGTCTCCACCCATTCGGAGTCTCTCCGTCTCACACTCTTCAGATCTATGGGTTTTGCCTCTATCAATCCCGCATCACCATGATTCGCAAGCGCGACCCTGGTCATTACGGTCCGTGCTCGTCTCTCCCGTTGAACACAACCGAACCTTCTTGCAGATGCCATTGCCGGCCCACTCGTCGTCAGCACCCTCCTTTTCGTCGCGGTCCTGGCCAACTTCATCATTCGTGGTATGTCCTCTTATCGCAGCCGAAGTGCCATTCTAACACCCACCCGTCAGTTCGTGAACTGTGAGCACTCCCTTCTCGCTCGTACACTCTCTTACCGTTTGTAGCCATCAACAACAGGTTCCGATTCCAGGTATGGCCTTGCTACAGCAAATCTTGCCAAACTTTATACCATCTCGTTGAATATCTAAATCCCTCCTGTATACACTGGAAATTCCCGAGACATCATCTGCGGTCGCATTTGAAATGTAAGAACACCCCTGCTCAAGCAGGAGGCACCGTCTGTCACACGTGTACTGTCACCTTGGTGATCCTATCTCCAGTTGACTGATGCCTCATGCCCATCGCATCTGTCACTCAACCCTGCTTCCTTTGATGTGGCCATCTTTCGAGACAGTTTGACCATCCTGTGCTTGGTGTTCCAGCACCTGCTTGGGTCGTGCCAAGTCACCGCCGCCGACGGATAGTGTTCTCTCTGCTGGAAAGGTCGCTCATCCTGGGGTTAGTGGCAATCCAAGTCAGGTACGGTTACACTATCCGCACTTGCGAGGGAATACCATGTCGGACGGCCTCGGGTGGTACGGCTTTGTAGTCCTACAGTACTTTTTGGGAGTCCATACAAAAAAATTGGTCTGCTCTGCTTTGCTACCCCAACCGTCAAAGGTGGAGCCACGCCCCCAAAGGCGGAACAATTGCAACACCAGTAAATAAGCAAAAGTGTGCGCCCGACTCACTTCAACGCCTTCTTCATTTTCTGGAGGAGGACATCGTCGTCTGAAAACGAAAAGAAGCAAAGAACGTACCTCTTCCATGTCATCCAGATCGTTCGTCTCAATTCGAATAATCTTCTTTCCGAGCGTCTTTTCAATCTCTTCCATCTGCAGCCACGTCCGCTGGTCGTGGACAAAGTTGATCGATATCCCCTTCCGTCCAAAACGACCAGTTCGTCCTAGATCACGCGTCAGCACGGGACAGCTCACATCATCAACGGGACGCACCGATGCGGTGGATGTACGTCTCAATGTCTGGTTTTGCATCGTTGGATTGTGAATTTGCACGCTCGTTCATCAACGGGAGGTCATAGTTGACGACCATGTTCACCTGGAGAATGTCGATACCTCGCGCGATGACGTTGGTCGTGATCAGGACTTTTTCCCGGCCCTCGCGGAAGCTGTCAATGATGGCATCACGCTCGGCAGCGTCTTTGGCACCATGAAGGGAGGCAACCTTGTGGCCCTCGGCCGTCATCCGCTGGGAGATCCTGTCCGCGGTACGTCGATGCTACGAATAGGAATATTCGCTCGGGTCGATCGAGACTGATGATCACTTACTTGACAGAAAATGATGCTTTGGCCGATCGTCAGCAACTGATATAGCGAGACTAGAATGTCATATTTATGTTCCTCGTTGCGGCAGTCCATGTAGAACTGGCGGATGCCCTCTACAGACAATTCCTCCTTTTGAAGCTCAATCTTGTTGGCATTAGGAGCAAACTTGTTGGCGAAGACCCGCACGTGGTCAGGGAACGTAGCGGAGAAGAGGATGACCTGGGGCGGCTGCGTCCGAGGCAAGAGGCTAGCAAAACGACATATCAACAAGGGTTAAAAGCGATCAGTGGCATGACTACTTTTTGACTTTAAGCGTCTGATCCCCGAGGCCGTCTTGGTCGAGCATGTTATCAGCTTCATCGAGCACAAAGACTTTGATACCCGATGGGTCTATAACTCTCCGTTTGAGAAGGTCGACCATGGTACCTGGGGTGCCAATAACGACGTGAGCCGTTATCCTCGTAACATCCTTGGGAAGATTGTCCCTGATGGCGTATTCCGTCTGTACTTGAGTGAACTTCCCCATTGCCACTACGACCGACATGATCTGTCGTGCCAACTCTCGCGACGGAGCCAGACAGATAGCCTAACGACAAAATCAGGTACCATCTGCGCAAACGCAGTTTGCCGCGCACTTGTGTCTTGTTGAGCGAGAAATCCACCCTGCTTAGCATCGTCAGAACGAATGCTGCAGTCTTCCCCGTGCCAGATTGCGACTGTCCAATCATGTTCTGTGGTCTAGGCAAGAATAGATCAATAAAGAAACGCATGCAATCGGTGAACACGCACGGATTGGAAAGAAGAAGGGGCAATGCGCGTTCCTGAATCTTGGAAGGCTTCGAAAATCCAAGCGCATATAGACCCTTGAGCAGCTCTTCATGCCTGTGAAAGGAGATGTCTGAGAAGATGCGTCGACACAGTTTCTGATCGACTGACAAGCCCAGCTGTTCGAACGACTTCGCGCTGTATAGCGGAGAGTTTGGATCTGCTTGTTGATCTGCTAGCGTGACCTGCATAATCCATGATGAAGGGGTAATGTGCGCGAGAACACGCCCAACACACCGTAACTTCGAAAGTAGACGATATGAGATCGGTGGTTTCTAAACAGACGAGTTTTATATGATTATGAGAGAGTGTCGCTCTGATGTGCGCACCTGACCTAGCAGCCACCACGACTTCAGGCTTCTGTGCTTCATCTTCTTTCCCTTCTGGCTTCGAAACTGCTATAACGTTGGGTCAGCATGGTGGTCGCGCAGTCAAACTGATTTCACCACCATCGACCGTCTTGGACGTGTAGAATCCTTCAGCATCCCTTTCCATGATTCAAAACGTCGATGACAGAGATGGAGGTGCTGCCACCGGAAGCCTGACTCAGCAAATCTCGTTTATCTAATCTTATCCAGGTACGACCACACAAGCACTCTCATGGCTCTCTATCCATTCCCTCGACAACCACCAAGTAAGAAACTCTTTTCACATTATCACAGATGGTACTGAGGGTGCCGTCACAGTTCGTGGGGGAAACGCTGGCGATCATGATTCACCCACCTGCTTCCATCCTCGGACCCGGCTTTGCCAGCCATGCTTTACAGCTGCTTCAGAGAGTACAGCAGGGAAACTCGCCCGTCGAGCTCGTCTACACAGCTCACGAACACTGGCCGCTTCGACCCGGACAGACCACCTATGCCCGTCCGACGCTTCGCATATCTGTCCTCGACTCCTCGTTTAACCCCCCGACCGTGGCCCATCTGGCGCTCACCAACGCCCTCCCACCGCCCTCTTCTCACTCCCTCAGGCGCTCTGCTTCTCTCTCTGCTCCCGCCGACCCGTACGATGCACGAATACTGCTCCTCTCCGTTCGCAACGCAGACAAAGCTCTGAAACCAGGAGACGCAACGTTCGTCCAACGGCTCGAAATGATGCGCCTCCTCTCGCGCGACGTTCGTTCCACGGAAGCCGCGGGATCAGGTAGCGAGGTGCCGGAGATGAGCAGCAATGTGGCGATTGGAATCATAGACGAACCGACGTTCGCCGGCAAGTCGACGGCTTTACTTCGCTTTCTTCGGACAAGGCTGGCTGCAGTTGTCGAATCTTCCCGTCCTCCCGGCATCGCATTGTGCCCGCCTCCCTCGCCGAAGCTGACCTTCCTTCTGGGTTTTGATACCCTCGTCCGCCTTTTCTCTCCTAAATATTATCCCTCTGAACAGGCTATGGTCCAAATGCTTCGGATCTTCCTTTCTTCGGATCAAGAGGACGGTCGCGTAATGTGCGCCTATAGGCAGAGAGGCAGGGGTGACAAGACGTTCCATGAAATTCAGCATAAGGCGCTTGAGATGGCACACGAATTCATAACAAATGGCCGTATAGCCTTTATTGATATCGGTGCCGAGGAACAAACCTATAGCTCAAGCGAAGTGAGAACTAAAGTTGCGGCAGATGACATGACATGGAAACGGCTGGTTTCGGATACGGTTGCCAGCTATATCATCGAACAAGACATCTATTCAAGTCCGGGGGACAAACAATAAAGAAATCTATTCTGGTGTTTGACTCATAGCTATCATTACAGCAATACACGTTTAACAACGAATGGCTACTGGGAATACATGGATGCCTTATCGAATACGGATACTGTGGTCAAGGGTTCACATCGTGGATTGTGCGAAAGCGACTGCGACGGTCTACAACGGTAGTGAGTGAAAGTTGGTTTCCGCGATCCATGTCTAACGCACCTCGGAATGACTCAGAGAAATATGGACATGCATGATACCTTTGCTCCTGGCAGTCGCTTCTGCATCACCACGGAGTGTGGCAGTTGGCACGCCAGCCTTGTTGGGAAGGATTTCAATGTCCTTCATCGCGGCGGCCGCACCCTTTGATGGTGTGCCAAGTGATTTGAAGACCGCCTCCTTCCCAACCCAACGCGCAGCAAAAGAGGATGGGGGTGATGGTTGAGCGCGGCAGTAAGTGATCTCAGCCTCAGTGAAGTTGCGTTCGACGAAAGCAGGGTTCCATGACGGGACCGAGGAGATCAGCTCTGGATAATGGGGCATAAAAATGAGTATGCTCTGGAACACGAAACAACGAGGGAAGAACCACCTTGGTCGACACCAACGCCAACAACGGAACTGGCGGAAGCGAAAGCTGCTGCAACAGTTTTGGCATTCGCAATATCAAATGGTACGACTTTGTCCAAATCAGAGGTGTAAGAGTAGCTGCGCGTCTTTGGATCAAACGTCGCCCGAGCCATAGGGTTCATGAGGACGGGTTGCTCGAGTTCGGGGCTGTAGGGTGGTCCGTCCTTGATTCTGACCAAGGCATTTGACGTCATCATCTCAGTCATGACCTTGTATGCCTCTTGATAACGTTTCTGGTTGCGGAACCTGTATGACTCATAGACAGAAGGGTCCAGGGATCCGAAGAGGTAGCGAGGATGGACGATAACAGCAGTGCCCCCGACTTGACCGAAGCCAAACGAAGACTGCAATAATGTGAGCTCCGGGAAATCAAGAGGAACGAATTGCCTACCATGACACCTGCGCGAATTCCATCTGTATGGATGGACCTCGAAGGGAACATGAGATAATGATGGGCCTCAAATCTCGCATCGATATTACTTTATGAGCGCGAGAGGTTAATTGTAGATTAGCGCAACGAAAAACGCATTGCTTACTCGCTGTTGCGGTTCCCGGGAATGATGCCCGTACTGACAGTCTGTAGGAGACCTGCCATCTGCCATGCGGCTGATCCACCCTTCGAATGGCCAAGCAAACTCTTTTGAGCCATGACGGGAACGGCATTGCCACGAGTACGAGACATTGTAGCGAGGATGTTGTGCCATATTTCGGTCTCGTTCTTCTCGTTAGCACCGGTGCTTGTACCGTGAATAGAGAGAACGCCAATGTCGTCCGCCGTCAAACCCCAGACGGCAAGAGCACGACGCATGGGCCCGACTCGAGGATCAGTTCCTTCAAGCATACCATACGTTGCCAAGGCCTCTTTGTCCTGGCGGCGCGCTTCCTTTTCAATATCGGCGACGCGGGATGCGAAATAATCCTCGTCAATGTTGCCATCCTTTGATTTCTGTTCTTCAACTTCGTCACGGAGCTGGGCATGTTCATGACTGAGCCACTCTGAAATCTGCTTGCGCCGGAACGTAATCTGGCGTGACCGATATTCAAGGCTGAGCGATGGGAGAGGGTATTTGGATGGCAATTCACGAGCGACGGAGAGGGCACCACGTCCAGGAGCAGGAATTGAACGCCCAGCCTTGTCACTAAAATGGATGAGTATCTAGTCTGCATGTTGTCGATTTATAAACCTACGTTGATGTGGAGGTGAAGGCGAGGATGCCACGGATGGGAGCACCGAGCTCAATGGCAGTCTTGGCATTCATGACAATGTGAATACCAGTTCCTTGGGATTCCATAAACTAATCAAATGGATCAGCGACAGCGTACATCATATGGAGTTGACCGTTCACCCCCGCACGAGTTGTGGTAGCCGGCCGGGACATCTCTGTGGGCTCTCGTCCCATGGCGAACTCAGTCTCAGCGTTGCTTGTAGCCTTCATATTTGCGAATTCGAAAGAACCCTCTTCACTAATGTCATCAAAACCACCAGCAATCATGACCTTTGCTTTGCCGGAAAGAATGGTATCACATGCAATCTCGAGTGACTGGAGAGCAGTTGCGCTACGGGAAAATAAGCTAGATGAGCGGAGGAGAGATAGTTTTGCTTACCATGCTCCGACGGGAATCTTCACAGGGCCACTCGAAGACATTAGAAGCAGGTTGATCCAACCGGCGACCGTATTAATAAATCTGGACCTTAGCGTGAGTGCTTAATTCTGGTCCGGAAAGTGGGAGATTCTTACGTTTCCTGAAGGATGTCGTTCTGTACTTCCTTTTCCTCACGGCGGTCCTTGAACATCTTGGCAAGCGACTCGGTACCTCCCATACCACTCCCAACACAAGTTCCAACCTCGGAGGGGTGGAAGTGATTGTACAATTCGTAAGGGTCAGTGATGCCCGACATATTGAGAGCTTCTGCGGTGCATACCAAGGCCCAGAGGGTGGTTCGATCTGTCTGAGCAACAATATCTGGCGAAATTCCGTATCTCCCAGCATCCCAACCAGTGGGGATCTGTCCGGCAACCAAGCGGCTGAAGCGGAATGCCTTGGGGACGAAAATACGAGCGCCTTTCTTGAACTTCACAAACCACTGGTCACCCTCGGCGGTCCAAATATCGCACTTGTCTCCATGCTCATACTTGAACTTGTCTGCTTCTGACTGGGCAACTTCAATAGGCTCCAGGTCATGTATGAGCTCGACCTCTTGATTGAAGACTTTCCTGTTGGGATCATAACCGCGGAAAAGCTCGGGTTCTGTGAAGCGTTCAGTCTTCAATTGGGAATATGACATGATTCAGGTAAACTTACCAATCAGGCGTACACCAGCGTGCTTCAATATCTCCTTTTCGTAACGGCCGCGCACATCCTTGTCATCAACGGGTTCCACAGTTTTCGCATCGACCCAGCCAACATGTAGAGAACCATTCTTCAGACGACCATCAAAGTGCTTGATGAAACCCATAATCCAGGCCATCTCGATGCAACCCTCAATGGTGAACTCCCCCCTTGCTTCCATCTCCCATCTCGTGCGCGAGCTCCCCCACGGGCCAACCTCGGCGAACCCAGTGATAACGACGACTTTCTCCAGATCGATGATACCTCGAAGTTTGTTGAGTTCCTCAAGCGAGGCTGCAGGCTCCAGCACAGGGAAGTCGAATTTGAAATTGGCACGGGGAACAACGTTGACGGTTTGCAATACCAGTTCACCTTCAACGCCGTTGATAGTCTTGAAATCAAGTGCATTATCCCTGGCAATTGCACGCCGAAGTTCGCTCTTCTCGTTCAGGCTCAGGCGAATGCGGGTCGTTACCTCAGCGAGATCTGGCAGGCGGTCCATTCCACCGTTCAGATCGGCCCAAATCGGCTCAACCTGTGTGATGCTGAAGAGGAGGGGATGCATGAGTCCAAGAATGTTGAATGCCATCTCCTTTGCCGAGAAGGTGCGAACGCCATAGCTTTCGAGCTCATGGGCAACAGTGTTCGTGGCATCCATTAGCCCGGTGCCTCGCGTCCATCTACAACAGCGAGTTGAGCACATAATGAGCACATTTTTAATAACCATGAACCTCTTACCCAATGACAGCCCCGGCCAAACATAGATATTCACCCCAGCTCTCTGAGCTCCAGCGTTGGAAAAGTGTTTCCAAGGAGATCTTCGATTCCGAATACAGACCGTCGTTGCCGAACAGACCATGATTAGGGGAGAGAGGAAGGATGACTTGGGTGGGTCGCGTGACAAACTGACGTGATGCTTTCTTCGTTTTGACGGCACCGAGGATCCGAAGGAGGTTAACCAACATAATGCGATGGGCCAGCTCTGATTTGTCATCCAACCCGTCGATTTCTCTGCCGTTCTCCGGTATTGCGGCGAATGGAAGGATATAGTCAAGATCCATTCCAAGCGTGGCGTATATGTAGTCAACGAGTGCCTCCACGTCCTGTTTTGAACCCTGGTTGAAAGGCACGACCGTCAAGGCAGAGCCCCGCGCTCCGTAGCTTTGATAGATGGATTGGTAGTATTCAACGGTGGAGCGACTGTAGCGAGAGGTGGTAATGACAACATGAGCACCACCGGAAAGCAATCCTTTGAGGATTTCGACACCGATCGAGCCTTTCCCGACACCAGTGAGAAGTGCATTCTTATCCTTGAACGTTGTGCCAGAAGTTGCTATTTCGTGCAGGATATCAAGGTAGACGCCGGTCAGGTTACTTGAATATTCCCAGTTCCCCCCGACCTTTCGTTTCAGGTGGAGCAGTGGCACTTTGTCGTCAGATACTGGAGTGACAGCAGAGACCTGGGGTCGTAGGAATTGAGACGAGGAACGACGATTTCGCAGGCGCGCACGAGTTTGCTCTGGACCTTTCCTGAGAGAACGTACAACCCCCTCGTATAAAGCTTTGATACGGTTCTTCTGGTCTTGGCTAATTCCGGGCTGCGATTTCACGACGGTCCATAGCTTGAGAACATCTTCTTGAACTTTCTGGATGTTAACAGTGGAGATAGTGTCACCACTAGCCATCTCCTCGACGTATGCCTCCAGCTTGCGGACGTTTTCTCGGACGACTTCGGTGTAAACGATGTCTCCTTTCGCCGTGACCTCGGTGTGGGGAGCGGTGGGAAACGTCACTATGGAACGAAATTAACCACGTGAAGGATACCAGACTGTCCAATTCCATACCATCTTTGTAAACCGGGGGTTGTCCAAGGACCTCTCTCGTGTTGTCGATGAGCTGTTGGCCAAATTGTTTTGCAAGCGCATAAGTATCACCTTTACTCGGGTCGCAGCGGTCAATGTGATATTGCATATAAATCAGGAGCTCGGGATCGGCCCTATTGAGGAGAGCGATACAACGGGCGGTGAGTTCTCGGTCGACAGTTGTAAGACGGCCGTGGATGATGTCGTAGTACATGAGCAATGCATCCTGACGGACCCAATTCCAAGACGAATCAAAATGGCGTGCTTTCAACGGATCGAAGGCGGGTTGTATTCCGTCTATGTACGTATTGCCATGCTCTCTGGCGATCGAGTCGAGTCGAACCTGGAGTTGTGCTGACATCGCCTTTTCCTTGTCGTGGGCAATTTCACCAGCACGAGAATCACGGTCGAGATAACGCATGTAGAGTTCAATGTGTTGGGCGGCAAAGCGATTCTGTTCAATCTTGAATTTCAAAAACTCTTCGCTGTTGATCGTGGCCCCTCCTGCTCCGGAACCACCGGAACCACCGGAACCTCCGCTGGACAAGGATATGCCGGAACGCTGAGCGTATGCCCCGACAACGGTATCCAACCACGCCTTGCCCTCCGCTTCAGATGAGAGACGCTTGGGAGGTTCCATAGTTGTCCCCAACAGAAGAACGCCATCGGCACGCGAGGAACCCAGGCCCCAAGTTTTTGACAAGTAGCCCTTGATTGCGGAAGTGTTAAATCCTCCGGGCATCTTTCCGGCAATAAGGCGTGAGATGAGGCCCGACGTATATTTGCCGAGGGTTCCGGAATGACCGATAGCTAAGGCGGAACCGAGTTCTTCAAGTGGAAGTTCTTCGCCTTTTTCGGGGGCGGATGTGAACTCGAGTTGGAGGTCACCTAGGATCTCATTCTGCAATGTAGACTTCCCACCAACGAGATCCTTGACCGACTTCGTTGGCGGGACTTCGTCGACCCTTTTCTTCAACTTCTGCGCAATGATAGACAGGAGGATGTCAGTGGCCTTCAGAGAGGCATCTTCAATGGCACCCGCACTCTTCGTTGGAGTGACTGTAACAGCAGGTACCGGAGCCGGAATGGGTGCCGAGGAAGTCACAGTTGCGACAGGTTCGGCTTCGGTAGGCTCGGCAACAGGTGCGACTTCATCCTCGAAGAGATAGTAGATTTCGCGGGCGTTCTTGGCATGACAGAGAACAGCCCGTTTACGGCTAATGGCATCGTCCTGAGCCTCGTACTTGGCCTTCAACGTCCGCGTTGCCATGCCAGTCAATGTAGGTGATGGGCCAAGCTCGATCAAGCGTTCGAAGTGATATTGCGTAAACAACAAATCTTGTGTTTCGATCCAACGGACGGGTGAAGCGAATTGATAGGATAGCAGCTCCACAAGAATCGTATACGCTAACTTCTGGCGTTGTTCGGGGGATGCCCAACTTTCCTGGTCCCATTTTTTGAGGACTTTGTCTAAGCGGGGCGAGGACGTTTGGTCGTAAATTAGCTGAGCATACTCCTTTGTGACAGCAAACGGTTTGGCGACCAAGTTCGGAATATATTTTCCCACCAACATGTCAGGATTCAGCAAGGAAGGATTTATCTTCTTGGACAAATCTAAGGCGTTGCCTTCAACATCGCGCAGTGGAAGCAAAATCGGTAAACTCACAGGCTCTGAACGGCATAACACCTGCCCAAAGATACCTTGAGTGGAAAGGCACGTCAATACCAGGAAGAGGGATCGTTGCAAAGCCACGATCGAGTTTGATGTACCCTTCGGATTCTTGCAGCCCCTTAGCGCGCTCGAATGATTCTGAGACGATGTCGCCCAACATTTCCTTCACTTTTTCCACGGTAAAGGTCTCGGTGAGCTGCGTCAATTGACTGAGTCACTTTCTCGCGTGGTCCAGAAGGAGCAACTGTACCTTGGCAATGTCAATCTTCTGGAGCTTCAAATAATTGAGGACATTGGTCATGGTCTGCAGAGCAACCAACTCCCCAGCGCAAACATATTGTTGGCCCTGATATCGTTTGTCAGAAATACGCCTGGGGATTCAAGATAATGCCCTACTTCGACATTGTAGTTGACGATTTCAAGGAGGGTGCCTGTATGAGTCGAGATAGTGTCAACGACCTCACGCAGCGCAGCGTCTGTGAAAGTCTTTGAGATACGGCTCGGATTCACGGCACACATGGCGTAATTCGACCTGTTATGAGCATCACGTTCGACCGCGCGCTGCATGGTGATACCACGATAGAACACAACGTCGACGAGCGCAGAGATATGGAGAACATCAGCAATGGAAGCAAGAGCAGAATACTCTCCAAGTGAGTGACCCGCGAAGGCACAATCTTTCTGCACAAAACCTTTGGCACGCATATCTTCAAATGCGGCCTTTTCGGTCACGACCAGAGCGATTTGAGCAAATTGAGTAGCGAAAAGCAAGCCGTTAGGGTGACTGAAGGTGTATTTGGGGGTGCGCACGTCAATGTCAGCGAAAAGAGGGAGGGTTTTCACGTTGCCATCCTTGTCCATCGTGTCATAGGTCATATCCATATATCGCTGACGAATCGCCTGACCCTTGATGCCGCCAAAGTGGATGGTTTTCTCCTTTGGATTATCCTTGACGATCTCAATAATTGAGAACCCGTAAACGGCAAGAAGGTGAGCATCGGCACCGTCCCAAACAGCACGAGCGGCGGGAGAGGTGTTGTACAGGTCCATGCCCATCCCTGGCTCTTGTGATCCCTGACCAGTAAACACGTATACTGTAGCAGCTTGCGCAACCTCCGCGGTACCTTCGAGAACTTCTTCGTCTCGCTGATTGAGCGTCTCCACTTTGACGACCATGTTACCGTCGCGCATGCCGATGTGCCGTATCTTGACTGTTAATTCATCCCCTGGGAGCACCATGCCAACAAATGAAACATCGTACCTACAAAAACATAAGCATAAACTGAGTCACGACCACAAGATAACTTACGCGATGACTCGGTCTGGATTGCCTTCGGCGACAACGTTCTCCACGTAACGACGCGTGGCAGCACTTGACCACATACCGTGGGTAATGGTTCCAGGAAGAGCAGCAAAATCAGAAAAGTATGGGTTGACATGGATTGGGTTAAAATCGCCGGAAATAACCGAGTAAGGTTCGTTCAAGAGAGGAGCCATGAAAGTGGTGGAAGCATGGCTCGACATCATGTATCCTCCATTCGTCAGAGGCGTGAGTCGACCTTCGGGAACCCCATGGCGTTGCAGATACGCCACCACTGGATTCCCATGGCATCCCTCTTGGTTGAACTCCACCGAAGCAACCTTTTTCAGGCGCTTGAGCTGATCGCGCATGTACACGTCACCGCTGATAGAAACGTGTCGGTACGAAGTCTTGTCCTTGAAGGTAACTTGTGACTGTATGCGGAACACAAGCGTCATACCAGCCTTCGGGGGAATAGTCTCGTCCTCCCATGAAAGCCATTCCTTGGACTGGACGACACCGACTGCAGCATCATTGACTAACTGCACGACATAATCGGGCTCATCCACAGTCTCGAAAGTGTTCTCGTAGTCGTCGAAGCGCCCACGGTAAAGGAAGGATGACACAACCTCAATGATGGGCTGACCATCACGGAAGACATGACCTTTAACTTGAACAACCTTGCCAGCATCTGTATTTTTGACAGACGTAATGTGGGCGTCTGCGATGCACGCGTCCCCTGCCTTCAAGGGCGTAGCACCAGGAACCAGACGGAAGCCGTTAGAAAGATGAACGAGCTTCAATAGGTCGCCGTCAATCGCGTTAGGAAATATAGACCTGATGATGGCCTGGCAAACGGTTACTTTAACAACGCAACAATGTCCGCTTAGCTTACCTGCCAACCTGTCACAATAGCAAAATCCATCGGGGCTTTGACGATCTCGGTGCGAGCAGCCTTGAACGCTTCGTTTTGATTTCCAACGACATTACAAAAGGTCTGAACATCGTCGGCGGATATGATGACTTCTGGACCAATGAACGTCTCATGGATATCAAGTTCTGGACGCGGCTGGTCATCCCCAAACCATAATCTCCAATAAAAGTCTTTGATCCGCCCGTTGCGACCTTCGGATACCTCATGAATAGGCATGGAGCCCATGCTCGGAATATACTTGAACTGGAATAACAGAGGAACAGAGACATCTTGGCGATCCTCGATGAAGGCCACATCAATCAAGCTTGAGGACGGCGAGAAGGTGATCTCAACAGCTTTGAAGTCGAACTTGTGGAGGCCGTGGGAACGCCCAGCGCCATAAATTGTTACTGAAGTCGGAGATCCGTCCTTGATGTCCACCACAACGCGCTGACCACGTCTCGGAGCGAGCGCTCGGCAAAGCGGATTATCGACATACGACCGACCTCGACAAATGGTCTTGGACGTCACAAGGGCTTTGAGCCAATTTAGCTCTGAGCCAGAAATGACCTCCAGCCACTCTGAGGTTTGAGGGACGGCGTCATTAACGATGTACGTAATTGATGTAGAAGATTCTTCATATTCAACTTCGTCGGGAATATCCGGGTCTTCTGCCGCAGGAGCGAGATAGTCGACAGTGGGGACTTTAGAAGCGTCGCCATCATACGAGCGCTCCAGAAGTTTTTCCACAAGCTTGGTGGTGACGTTGCCCAAGAGTTCTCCTATCGGCTCATCCTTGATTGTCGAGTGTTTAACGGCGACGGGACCTTGTAGAATGCACACGCGTTGAGGATCCCGGTCGAGTACAGCTTCAATATCCTCCGCGGCCCATAGAGAATCCTAAGGGAGCTATAATCAGGTGTGGGAATCATTGACATGCAGTAACTCTGACCTTTTTGAACCAAACCTCGAAATCGGCATCGAGGATAGGGATGAAAGGTGCTGGTTTCTGCCCCGGACGTTGAGAAATGGTAAGGAAATATGCACGGTCCTCCGCGGCAAGGAACCGGCGGGTAGCATCGGAATACTTGGCAAAGAACGCGGCGACAAAGGCAGAGGGACTGTCGAGCTCCTTAAAGCTTTGCAGGATACTGAGTTTAGGACCGCTATCTACGCCTGCGAAGCGCTCTTCGACACGCCTTAGCCAATCGCCAGTCAAGTTGCGCAAGCTGAGGTCGATCCAACGGTCTTCGTGAGCAACGTACATGAGGCGGATCATCCGAAGCGTGACCTCCTCGTAGGTCATATCACCGAGGTCGAAAGCAACGCTACCATCCTTCTTCCATCCAAACCATGGTTTCGCGAAATCCTTGTTCAACTTCTCGATGACTTCGGCTTTGCGTTCAGCCAACCACGCAGCGCGCTTCTCCTTCGGCAAACTGAAGACAGTGCCGTCAAACTCTTTCCAAAGTTTGACTGCACGAGTGGCAATCTTATGGATAGGTTCTCCCAGCTCCGAACGGACCGTAAGCACGCCACCAGTCGGCTTGACGTAGGTGTTCTCCCAATCCTTATCATCAACACCGGGAGCGGCAATGATCAGATCTTTGACGGAGGAACTTGTGTGTGCCTCTTGGGCCACCATGACGCGACTAGCGAACAGGAAACCGTCAAATGGCATAGGTTGCGTGTCGTAGAGTTCCTTCGACCAATCACCAGTAAGGTACGGCCAAAGGTCATCTGCCCCACCAAAACCGGAACCCCCGACGAGAACAAGGTTGTCTTGCTGGCGAATAGAACTGTATGTCTTCAAGATAGGCATGTGGAAATCTTCGTACGAGTGGTGTCCCCCAGCGCGACCGCCGGTCCACTGGAGAATGATCGGAAAATCGGGATTGGCAGCAGCGATGTTGACAACTTGGCGAATACCTTCTACGGACCCTGGCTTGAAAGAAACATGCTTAATGCCTGCGCTGCGCAAGCCACCAATGATTTCAGCGGCCTTCTCTGTGCTAGGAATTCCAGCTGCAACGCAAAAGCCTTCAATCGGCAAGCCTTCACGACGCATATCCTGCCACAAAGGAAATTGAAAGCCAAATTGACGCGGATTGATGTACAGGGAGTTTAGAGTAAGGCCAACTCCGGGGGGGATCTTGGACTGAATTTCAGCGATTTTCGCGCGAAGTGTCGTTGGGTTGTAGTGGCCACCGCCTGCCAGTTCAACATGATAGCCAGCCGAGAGGATCGCAGAGACGAAGCCAGCCTTGACAGTGGTAGGTGTCATACCCGCGACCATGATTGGAGGTTTGCCCAGCAGACGAGAGAATGGCGTATCTAAGTGAATCCTTCCATCACTGTGATAATGTATCAGTTTCACAATCAACAATATGGTTATCTTGTTACCTTGTTTTGATCAACCTTGGTGCATACTTCTTGCTCCACCACTGTTCGTATTGAACTTCCTCGGTGTCGAATAATTCAGCCTCGCCGCGACCCTTGTCGCCAAGTATGATGACGTGGATTCCACGCCCGTCAAGATTACGAGCAGTCAGAGGACCAATACCATTCAGGCCACCTGGCCCAAAGTCAATTATATGAGTCGCGGATTCCGGAAATGCAGTCGCGAGATCCCAATGAATCGGGGATGTGAAGATCTGGTCGCATAACGACCGAGTGATCGAAGCTGTGTTCTTGCGCATATCAGAACCTTTCGAAGGTGTTCAGATAGAATAGAAGACAAATCTACACATATACTCACCATCCTCAGTGTTGAAAACAGGAATCCCAAGTTCATCAGGGACCCAAAGTTCTTCACCACCCAGATCTTCGTTACACAGCTTGTCCGTGGCGCTTGCCAAGTAGGAGCTGTGGTAGGGAGCATTGACAACCAAGAAACGAACACCAAACGCAAGTTTCCTCTGCGAGTAAGGGACCTTGCTTTGGTCCTGTCCACTAGGGGCTCGGACCTTCCTCAGGTTCGTCACCAAGCCATACAAGGCACGCGGAGGACCTGTGACCACGAAATTCCTTGGACCATTATAGAGAGAAACCGCCAACTGAGAATTCGAGGCCAAGTGTTTGTTGGTCGCCTCGATATGTGGACGTAACGCCGACAGTGTGAGACCGTTGATGGACAACATAGGGGAAGGTTGGCCTTCGCCACCCTCAATAGCATCTTGAACAATGCCAGGTTCGAGCGCTAACACAGGAAACGCCTCTTGGCCTCGCAAACCACAAAAAAACAACCAGCGAATTGCTTTCTTTGTATTGGCAGCAAATGATTCGTAAGACGTCGAGGCAGATATGGCAATAGCAGAAACAACGCCCTGCGAGTGACCCGTTGCGCCCGCAATGTGATCACGAAGCTGGTCGGGGGTGAGACCTGAGATGCGGCAAACAACTAGATATTGTATGAGTTGTGTCAAACCAATGAGAGGAAGTGATATGGGAATGGATCCAAGGTACGTGACGGGTGGACGAGGGATGGTCCCTGAGAGCCACGAGGTGATATCCATGCCGTAATTATAGAAGCTTGATGCCTGACGCGCCGCGACGAGCGGGGTAAGTATCTCGCTCGTGATTGCCGTGATTAGAGGCGAAACATATGGCTTATAGGTATCATAGAGTGTCTGGAGTTCGTCAAAGTAGACTTCGTTCGTTCCTTGACCACCAAAGAGCGCATATATGGAGGCCTCTCCTTCGAGAGAGGCGGAAAAAAGAGCCGAAGCGGGTGACATGGGACAATCAGCAACATTGTGGTGCTCGAGTGCTGCACGCGCGGTAAAGAAGGAAGTTAACACCGAAGTTCGGACCTCGGCGTCGAACGGCTTCACAAAGGAGAAAACATCTGTGTCGGAAAGGTACGAGGAGACAAAATGCGTGAAGACATGCAAGAGGAGATATGTGCGCGCTTTCGTGGAAAGGGAACCGTCAGACAACCCTTGCGAGATGAAAGATAAGAAGCGGGCGAAAAGGTGGACCTCGGGTTGAAGCGCGATTTCTTGTTCCGCGGTGGTGTCTAAGATATTTAGCTGTTCCTGGGCATGCGTGAAGTCATCCCTGAGAACCTCAGCTGCGATCCACACGTCACTGTTGGTAGAGACAGGGATCGAGACCTGGAAGATATGGCAAGACGTGAGCGGGTACCGAAACAAGACGATTATCGATCTGCATGCGTACTCTAATGTTGGAAACGGCAATGACTAAAGGACGCGTTGAGATGGCAGACTCGTGGACTGCCTCGCCATTCTGGGCAGACATTTTTAGGGAAGGTGTGGATGACAAGCAGAGGGACGGGAAGGGGTGCGACGGGTACAAAGAAGAGGTCAGACACGGCTCAGGAGGGTTTTATATGCACCCCCAGTCCCAAATTTTTTGTTTTAGGCGTACGCCGCGTTGCTTCCCCAAAAAAATACATCGGGTCACGTGGAATTACGTATATCAAAAACATGCGTCCCGGTCTCGATCTTCTTCGACGGTCGAAGTGTACTGCAACATGGAGCAAAGACGTACTCTTTGCGGAAAATTTATCGGGGAAATAGTGACATGGAACAACACGTTGGCACGGATGGCCATATCTTTCTATCGTCGTACATCAGGGATGCCTCATAACAATCGCCTAATCAAGCCGCACCGAACACATAATTGACCTTCTCTCCTTCATAACGATGACTGGGGTCATCGATGCCAATCGTGGTCATCACGGATAACCCCATCAACGGCGTGGTTGAACTCGTGTCAATTCAGGGTGTCACTAGTTTACCACACAAGAAACGTATGCGATTCCGAGTCGGATCATGGCATGAGTTAAGAGGATAGCTACGTCCCACTGTTGTTTCCAGGAACATCGATTCGTCAATCTATCCTCAGTCTGCCCCTGCCTAGTGGCATCCTCTCGAGCTCACCGTTCCGTTTCCGCCATGGCAGCACTAGAACCGTACTTTTCTTTTCTTTTCTACTCCTTGTAGACGTATTCAAGTTAGGTAAATAGCAGACTCATACTATAACCTGTCGCTCGCCTTTGAATCCGCTGATTCAATGACGGAATTCAACCGAGTTCTGGTGTTTGCGTAAAAGAGCGTAAAGCTCTATTCATCTACATAACACACAAGATGCGAATTGCGGCGCAATGCTGCTATTGCGCGCCATGAACATTTAACCGCGCGCGTACGCGTAAATGCTAGGTGACTCTTACTCTACAGGGGTCAATTTGACATACATGGTTTCCACCAGCCCTTCCTGTTAGGAACCACGCCACTGCCACTTCTTGCTCCGACTTGCCACCACTAAGGATATGCATATGGAACCAGACACATCGTCTTCACTATCCTCGGTACGCATAAAGAAGGTTTGCGTGAATTCCTCCACTTTTTAGTCCTGTCGCTTGCTTATCACGGGTTGCTCGCGTTCCGTAGAGAAAGGTTGAAGACGCGATCCGTGCTTTGGATGGAGTTGTTGTGCCCTCAACTTTAGCGTCCGCAATCGAGAGACCGACGCCATCAAAACGGCCCCACCTTGCTCGTTCCGTGTACTCCACCTTGGCAAAGTTCGGCGCAGCGTCAAAGGGGCGATCCCGGCCCTCCTTTAAGTTAGTTCCTAGGCGTAATGAAGATGTCACTTATCTGAAACGCATCCTTCTCCTCCAGCAATACACCCGCAATAGATGTATTGAAAAGCGCGCCTCATCTTGCCGCAATTCTCGCACGTTCTGTATCACAGTCCAATCAGTCCCCCCCGTCCAACAATCTGCCACTGTCTTCCGTTCACTTCACGTCTGAATACAGACCTTCTTCTACCGAGTCCTTCCTTTCTCGCCTCGCTACTTACAAGATTACTGCATATGCCAACAAGCCGCCACAAATCAATGCTGTCGCTGCAGCTAGGTGTGGTTGGATCAATGACGGCAAAGACAGGCTGGTCTGCGGAATATGTGACAGATCTTGGATCCTTGCTGGGCGCGAGGGTATGAACAAAGATGCTGGTAAGGAAGTGGGTTTAATATAGGTCAACTCGCTGAGCTTTTTTTTGCCTCTAGCTAGTGCATTGGTCGAGAAACAGCGTGTTTCACTCGTGGAAATGCACAAAGATGGATGTCCTTGGAAGGCCAGGCAGTGCGAACGTTAGCAACATTTATTTTAGTTACAATATCAGATTCTAACATTCGTTCTATAGCCTCGGTCTATCGTGTACCCCTTCAGACGCCTACTGTAATGGTGCGCGAATTGACAGCCATAGCACTGTCCCTCCAACCCGTGCTTGCCGACGTGGCCATTAGGCATCCACTTGTTTGTCTGGTTCTTCATCTTTTAACAGGCCATCTGCTGACAAGGGTGGTCAGACCTCTTCACAGCTGAATTCTTTACACTCCATCTTCTCTGCAGCAGTATCCGAAGGATGGATGTTAGAACGTAGTACCTCCATAAACGCCGATGGGACTACGCATCCCTTAGTTCCCTCGGACATTGCAGTCGTTGTCGCTCTCTTTGGGTGGAGTCTAGCGCCGACTCAGATGCGCAGTGAACTCCGAGGCACATCTTCCTTTTCTATTTCACACGTAGGTTCACACGGCCCTTCCGCCTCCATGCCTCCGACCCCACCGCTTTCGCGCGCCAGTTCCGTTTCCTGTCACCTTCGAGAACGGCAAATTACACCAACTCCCTCTGCTTCACCCCAGAGGAGCATATCCCAGTTCAACATATCTCCGGATCGCATAGGGACACCTTCACGCATAAGAAAACCGTGGATCAATAATACCTCCACTGTCACTGTTTCCCAAGACGCCTCGCTTGTGTATTGCATGCTCTGTCAACGGCGGGTTGGCCTTTGGGGATACCCAAGGACCGAGCCATCAACATCGCCGGTACGCCATGAGGGTTCCACATCGGCGTCCGTACAACACCGGAAAGAATTCGACCTGGTAAAGGAACATCGATCCTACTGTCCTTATATTATCTGTTCGTCCGTAGTTCCTTCATTTCCTCACTTACCTGCGGCGGATTCGCTTGGGAACCCAACAGAAGGTTGGCGAACAGTGTTAACCGTTGTTCAGCGTTACGACCTCAGCCAGCGGCAACGGTTATCTCGGTTTTTGCCAAACGACGATCTAGACAGCCGTGCACCATTTGCGGAGTTGAAAGGAGTTGAGGCTATGGTGGCCGGTGTAAAGACCAATGGGGTCAGTACCAAAATATCCAGATGAGCGTCACTAAGATTGGCTGCTATATAGGGCCGAGAATTGTTGAGATATGTCAAAAATCTCCTAGGTTGAGCCTATCTTCTGTTGTGGACTACTATCGCCTGTCGTGAAATAACTCGCGCAACCATGCGTTCTTTCGTATTCGATCTTGTCATCCTTCTTTATTATCTCGGACGTTTCAGAGCACTCAATAACGTCTAGAATGGAGTCACGGCGCTCTGCTTACTGCGAGCGAAGGATCGGGACGATTTACCGTTCGTCGTTGAAGAATAACTCACAAATAATTTCTTGTGAAGTGGAGGTCCGGCACCACCTGTTGCCTGTAATTCCTCGATTGTTAGGTTAGGGATGTTGTTGATGTCCAAATATTCCCTCATTCTCTCAGCCTTGGACGATGTACTGTCGTACTCGGTGAGTCCCCGTAACAATATGCGAGTAGCCGACTGACGTTACCACCAAAATGCCCCTCTGTTGCAACCATTTATTGAGGACTTGCACACCAGTGACAGGACTACCTCTGGTCGTCTCCGGTCTCGCGCGAATCTTATAGACCACCGAGTCAACGGGACCGGCCCCGAAAAGGGAAGAAAGATTACCGTACGAAGGAGTCGCGATATTGTGGACCTTGTGCATTTTAATCATCGGGTTGAATGGACTGCCACACGTATGGATGGATCTCGAGTTACCAAACATGGCAACGAGAGTTATAAGGTCGGTTTCCATGCAGATAGGTTTCACCTGGTTGACTGCTGGAGGAACTGTTGCCGCGCTCAGTATTTCCTCTAAATCCTGAACCCCAAAGTTGGGCACGCCAATAGACGTCGTTAGACTCTCATTACGCACCTCCATCTCTTTCCACACCCCCCGAAGTCGACCAGCATGAGCTTGTGGCACGTGAACCAGATATAGATCCACTCGTTCCACACCAAGCTTCCTGAGAGATTCCAAAAGGGCAGTTTTAACCGTCTGTCCGGTGCCTAGTTTGTTGAGTTTGGTGGTGATATAGAGCTCTGAGCGTGGCATTCCAGAGGCCAAAATACCTTTGCCCACGCTTTCCTCGTTGGAGTACATTTGAGCACAGTCGACGTGGGTGATACTATTTTTGGCGGCGAGTTGTACAACATTAGTAATATCTTGTCCATAGAACGCAGTCCCCATGCCGAAGGCGATCCAAGGGGCTTGCGTGCCATCACTGAGAATGGGGCGAGGTACGGTCACGGTGTTGTCGGTCAAGTTTCACGGGCCTTTCAGGGCAGACCCTCACTCGAGTCTCTCGGGCCAGACGAGCGGCGTTATCATGCTCGATATCGTGAACAGAAACGAGGTAGACAAGCAAATACTGATGGGCTTCCCATCAATGTCCCCCACTTCCAGCTCCCCTTCTGCGCTGGGATGGATTCGACGGAGATTCTGCGCCTAGATTCAGCTCCATGTCTAACCTTTTTGCCAACTCTCGGTCAGCCTCTTCCATTCTTTTCCTTCTCTCCTCTCGTCTTCTTCTCTCTAGCTCCTCCTCGTGAGCTTGTTCACGTTTAGCGACCTCCATATCCGCCTCTTCCTGTCGTCTCCTTTCTTGTGCAAGTCGTTCTTCTCGCTCAGCCTCCTCTTGCGCTTGTAGCACGAGCGCAAGATCTTCCTCTTCTTGCTTCCGTCGCTCTGCCTCCTCCGCCTCCACCTGAGCACGCGCAAAAGCTGCATCGGCGGCTTCTTGCTCAGCGCGTGCCCTGATACGAACTAACTCCTCTTGCCATCTCCTTTCGGCCTCCGCTTCCTCAGCGCGTCTTCGGCGGATTTGTTCTTCAGCTTCTTGGCGGCGACGCTCTGCCTCTTCACGTTCGTGTCGAAGCCGTCCTTCCTCTTGCCTATTGTGCTCCTCCTCTCTCTTCTGGCGGACATCTTCCTCCCGCCTCTTGCATTCCTCCTCTCGCTCCCTGCGCTCTTCCTCTTCCCGCCTCTTGTGTTCCTCCCCTCTCCTTCTGAGCTCCTCCCTTCTGCGTTCTTCCTTTTCCTTTCTCTTGCGTTCCTCCTCTTCCCTTCTTACGCGCTCCTCTTCCTCCTTTCTTCTGAGTTCCTCCTCTTCCCGTTTCCTCCGTTCTTCCTCTTCCCTCACTCTGAGTCGTTCCTCCTCTTGCTTCCTAAGTTGTTCCTCCTCTCGCTTCTTGCGCTCTTCTTCCTCTCGTCTCCTACACTCTGCTTCTTGTTGCCTCAAAAGCTCCTCTTCCCTGGACGCTTCTTGTTTCCGAAGCTCTTCTTCACATCGTTGCCGATCTTCCTTCTGGTCTTTAGGTTCTTCACCCACACTTTGCTCCTCAGCATCCCCAAGCTGCTCCCGCTCTCCCTCGACGACTTTCGTGCTTCGTTCTTCAGTTGCTGAATCCTCAGTGATGTCTTCCCGGGCCTCATTCTGCAGCGCGTTCTCTGGTTTTGGAGTAGCGAAAGATTCGGCCTCGTTTCGCCGCTCCCCTACCCGGTCGACAACATCTTCTGTCCTCACAACATGCACAATGTTTGGGGCTCCTTGGTAAGGCAATGGTGTGGCAGTTGGTGATTGACGCAAGGGAGGAACAAGAGGAACACTTTGGGGGAGGGATGTGATTGGAGGAGTTGGCCCTTGGGTTAGTGCTGGCGTTTGTGAAGGCTGCGCGG
>JBBPJV010000259.1:0-31317 GCA_038088915.1 Sutorius aff. eximius
CCAAACCCGTGTGTCGGTCCCGGCGGTTGCTGCTGCTGGAGGTGCAATTGGCGCGTCTGCTGTTGGCTCAGGAACGCCGTCGTTCCGAACGGAGCCTGGGGCGTCCCTGAGGTCCCCGCCTGTCCCATCTGCATCGCTGAAAATGGGTTCGTCGGCCCGCCCACCGAGAGTGGCATCTGTCCCGGTGCACCAACCTGCGCGAACGGGTTCTGCGCCAGGTTGGCCGTGGCGGGGGACGCGAACGGTGGAGGCCCCAAGTACAACGTTGTCGGGGTAAACGTCTGTGATGGGACGTCCAGGATAGGCGGCGTGGGTAGCGGGACACCTGTCGAGAGTGCCATGACCGGTTGTACGGAGGGCGTCGTAAGCGTGGACATGGCCATAGTCACGGACATGGGTGACGACGAAAATGGGTTCGAGCGTGCAGAGAAGGCAGTGTTGTTCACGCTCGCAGTAGGCGAGGATAAAAGCTGATTGAAGGGGTTCGTCGCACCGAGGTGGAGCGCGGGACTGGATAAGGGCGCGGAGGATACGAAGGGGAACAGTTGTGGGCTGGGTGTGGATGCCGGCACCGGGGTGGCGACGAGCGAAGTGGTTGCATTAACCTGGCCGAGAGATAAATGTATGAACGGGTTTGGCGCACCGCCGGGCGTCGCTGGCTGTCGTGGAACGGGAACCTGTAGTTGGGAAGGAAAAGATGCAGTGGGGCTCGGACTATACTGGAGAGGAAGCGAAGAGGATTGAGAAGGCTCTTGCAGAGAGATGAGGTCATCCCATACTTTCCCTGCAGGTTTCTGTATGGAGGGTTGTGTTGTCGCTGGTTGTTTTAGCGGGGGTGCCGCAGTAAGCTTATCGGAATTTAACAGTAGCGGGAGTGGCTGTGAGGCGGATCGGGCGGGAGGTGGCGCACGCGATGACGAAGGTATGGTGGCCAAAAGATGAAGCCTCGGGGGCATATTTTCTGGTGTCTTGGGTGGGGGCGAGGGTGCGGGAGAAGTTTCTCGTTCGTCGTCTGCCACGTCCGGTGGGGTTGATCGTGGTCGAATGGTCGTGGATGCTGTCAACCAGTTAGACGTGGGTTGTTTTCGGTCCATGAACCGTCTAAATTCATATTTCGCTAGAGAATCCTTAGGGAAAGGTCAAGGAAGAAAAGGAGTTTTTCCTACAACGTATGAATTTCTCCAGTTCGGAATCACGTTCCGAGTCCATCATGTTGGTTGGCGGGGGGTGACGGGCTTCGTTGGGGTTATACAACGCATTTGATTTGATGTTCCCCTTTTCCTTCATAACCTGGCACGGGGGGAGTTAAGATAAGCCGTCTTCGGCGATAGGAACAATGACTGACTTCGACTTGTTCCTTGGTCCACTGATCCAGGGTAATGCTCTTACTGAATGAGTGTTAAACCTTATAAAAGAAACCGAAATACGGCTGGCATACACTTTGGTAACATGCGTCCCGATTTTGCGGTGGATGCTGGCACAGTTCACGCTGTCCACCAGTGAGTGCCCGCAGCCGAACAGAGACGAAAAACCGACGGCGTACCAGATAAAAATGCCTAGGTTGTGAGACGCCCATCTCGGCGCACGTGCCTTACAGTCTGCACAGACATCTGTTGCGGGGAAGAAAGTGCGGTGTTAGACCTGTAGCAGGCTAGCAGCCATTGTTGAACAAGGTTGCGCACCATTCCCTGGCTTCAACACGAGCTCCGCGAGAATACGGTGGTTCCGCTCGGCTACGATCTTGCTAACACTAGTCGACATAGTTCGCTATGAAGCTACGGGCCCTGTGGTCCGCAAGCCCTGCCAGTCACTGCGCGGACAGCCAGCAAAAGACTAGCGCCAGAGTTTCGCATTACCTAATCAGTCATTGATCGACCAAGCCTGGAGTCCTTCCACTGCGTCCATGCGGTCAGGTTCTCGGATTCGATCAAGTACACAGCAACATTAATTACGTCGCTTCCTGAACACCAGCTACTCTTCTAGCATGTCTGCATGCCAGGGTCACGACGCCTCGCAATCCGTCGACCCGGCGGATGAGCGGCAGCAACGTGTTCTTGGCCAGTTCCACAGCTTTCCTTTCTCCTCGGATGAGGCGTTTCAGGTAGGCCTCTTTCGTGTGTTACGCTCATGCACAACCGCCCACATCCTCCCAGCAAGGTCTATCCGGGATCCTCGCACACAAATCCACGAACCAGATGTCAGACCATGAGAGATCGGAACTTATTATGAAGACAAAGGTCTTCTACTTCAACCGGTGTGTGACTTTGATAACCCTTTTTCGCTCGAGAAGCACTCGTCTCATTAGGTTGGGTTTAGCGTTACTGGTTACAATATCGATCTCGAAGACCTCCAGGCTAGTTATACCGCGGACCTGAATTGCGTCCCTGTTCAGAGCGGAGATGAATATATTCACACCTCAGGTGTAAAGCACGGGGAGATGCGCGTGTTGACTTTCGCCGAACTGAAAAGGCTGATAGAGCAGGGCAAGACTGATGACATCCCTAACAATAAAGTCATTCCAGATACATTGAACGTAAGTTAGTCCTCCATCTCCTCCACTACATGTTATCGACTTCACCATTTCACCCCAGGACGGCGTTCCCAGCGAGTCGACTGCACCGTTGAGGAGAAAGCCCTGGGAAGTCGCGGGTCCATCGTGATACACATGGTAGATCCATCGATTCTCTAATACGGATCCTTCACGCACACGTTACGACGTGATCACTTAAACACATTCTATGGGTGAGAAGACAATTCTCTCTTTTCGCTTTTATTCGCATCGCGAAATGGATCGAAGGACCGAGAGTTGATGGATTAATGGATGCGACAGGTCGGTCCCAGGCTCTTTGATTGAGCGATTCGACCAGTTTCCGGACGCATTCCTTGTGATTGCCGGTGGGATGGTCCGGACTTATTCCTTACACGACTGGGACGAAGCCATTGCCAGTACGATTTACGTATCAAAGTGTCTAATCATTGCCGTCGGAAGTCGGTCTCGGCAACCGTGGGTTCATAATGTATTGCCCTTGAAGCATCAGGAGAGTCTCCAGGAGAGTACACCCACGTCTAACGACTATTAATGAAACGGTCGGTACTTAATCGAGTCTATCCTCGGTGAGTTATCGAGATTTGAATGACGTTTTCTGACTCAAGTAAGCAAGGACAATACAGCTTGTTCCTGGCAGATGCTCGCACACGTTTGCACCCCGTAATTGCTAGGTTAACGCATTGAAACTCCGAAAATTTTATCGCAGTGTGAGAGCCGCGCGTTTGCTTTTCCAAGTCAAGTACAATGATCTACAGTCAACCCAAAGAATACAAATCCGGGATCGCACTATACGATTCCAATGTCCCAGTACACACACCGTCTATCAGCTGTGGTATCAAAAGTGTCCATGCGCATGTGTCACGAGCCACTCGTCAAGCCCTGTCCCCCTACTTCTTCTCACCAAGCCGCTCGGACACCCATTGTCGTGTCACATGCTTATCAATATGGTAGCCCTCCACTTTGCGCAGCGCTAACACACACTCTATGACCCAATTATGAGAGTCCCACGCGGGATTCTCATGCACGACGGGGATTGAAGCGAGAGTGGATTGTAGCAGGTGGAGTTTCTCTGAGTCCACTACTCCGATAGCTGTTTTGCCCAGATATCCGTTCTCCCCCACTTTTAGTGTGACGGACTGTGGTGCGTCCAGACTGTAGTCTGAAGTCGAGCCCACGATGCGGTAGACGAGCGAGTTCCCGGAGGAGGATGAGAAGATAACCGCGATGGCCGCTTTTGATTTCGAGGGTGATGATTGGGCAAAAGAGGCGACGGCGAGTTCGTAGAAGGGAGGCATCGTGATGGAGAGGATGATGAGATGATAATACGATGTGCGACGGTCGACGACGGAGGGGGTGTGTAGCAAGAGAGGTTTACGGGACGAGAGGGCTTTGAGGATGGACTGACCAAGCGAGCCTGTGCGCCTTTTCTAGTTTTCGGGGAGATGATGTGAGGTGACTGATAGCGAGGATCGAAGCACATTATTGCGACCATGCTGCCAGCCCCTTGGAGCAAAATAGGATGAACATACCGCTGACATGTAACTAGCCAAACACGGCAGACACTTTTTTAATGTAACCGCAAAAGTGCAAATTGGTGTTGATTTCCAGGGCACACACCATGTATACTTACAGGTAAGTGAGTGCGACATCCAGCAGAGGAAGAACTTTACCAAACCACACCCTCTCAATTAGAGCCTGCCTGCTGGCAGTATGTATGTACCGCCGAACCCTTCCCTTCGGACCTGGCGCGGCGCGGAAATCTCGGCTCTGCTGCAGGATAGAATGATATTCTTTTTAGATTCAGCCCGTTCCAGAGGAGCGGATCAATTTGCGTTCGGGTGTACGATTGCGCAACCCGATTTATAACCTGTACCCATTCTAGACTTTGGTCTGCTGATCACGAGGAGCCGGCCAACCTGCTCGTGTGCAAGTTAAGCGATATAGACCTTAGCGCATGGGGCGGTGAAATGGCCCTGCGGACAGGGTCCAGACAGAGCGCTCAGACTTCGCGGAAGGCGAGGGCATGCGCTCTCCTCGTATCCGATGTGTAACGGCGTGGACACCAATATTAATAGACGGTGAGAGCGGCCTTCATCGATCCCACTGCGTCGGTAAGTGCCGTGGTCCATGCCAATGCAATACTTGAGAATCGAACGCGAACGCGACGCTGAGATCTGATGTCGGATCGCACACGTCGTATCTTTGCTTCTTCCCGCGGCGTGCGTTTTGCCAGCTACAGCGGGCTTTTTGCGTCCACGCGCTGCTTGAAAGAGAAAGATTGCACTGGGACATATCACTTTTCTTCCGTTATCGCTACGGTCTCTGCGGGCACCCAAGCGAGCACAGTCTGGGCGGTTCTACTTCACAGCAAGCGGGACCGGGATGACTTCAATTCCGGGACGAGTGTTGGCGTGCTAGGATTTATTCCCACGGCTACTATAAGCTGTCCACGGTCAGCGCCCGGGGTGTAGCCCAACATCGATATCGAGCATCGCCAGAAAATGGGTTTATAACTCTTAATCTCACGAACAATGTCCGACTCGGCTTCCCACCTTGCGAGGTACTCAACTTTCTCGACCTTGCCTCTGCATTATCGCTCATGGCACCTTAGAGAGGCCAAAAGTTTACACCAGGGCTTGAAAGAACTGCTCAAAACACACAATTCTTGGGATAAGGAAGTCGAATTCAGTCGCAAGAAGTGAGTCTCCACCCCTCTCGAAACGCCGTCTTGCTCATTCTCGCTACTCATCCGACGAAGCTTGAGGCGACAGCATCTACGACTACTATTGGCCGAACCTTATGCGAGAGAGTCCAAGGATGCCGAGACCCACCTGTGGATGCAGACGTCTTATCAGTTCATCTCTCACTACAAGCAGAGCCTCGCAGCGCTCGAACGCACATTACAATCCGCACCTCGTCATCAGCCACGACAGGGTAGTCATGGCCCCGTCGAGTATCGCAAGCTTCTGCAGCGCTTCCGACAATTTCTTGCAGAGGAAGAAAAGTTTTGGGCCCAATTCGTGGTCCGATACCAACGATCCTTCGCTTTGCATGAGGCGTACTCCGCTTTGGTCGCCCTGAGCCTCGTGACGCCTGTGGACGACGCCAACGTTCCGGGTCTCCCTGATTCGGGCGATAGCAACGGCTCTTCAAATCAGAATCACGGACGTAACCACTTCTCCTTCCCACCTGAAGAGAGCACGCCTGCCCCTGTGCCTGCGGAGCATGAGAGCAGACTTGCGATCTTGAGCAAGGCCATCGTTTGTCTCGGAGACATCGCCAGATACCGAGAACTTTACAACGAGGCAGGTGGTCGCCCCAAGGCTGGCCACGAGGACGGCAAAGCGCCAGCTAGACGGTCAGGCCGAGGTAGGGGCGGCGTACCCGGCTTCGATGCCATCCCGCGAGCACGAAATTACGACAAGGCTATCCAATGCTACGAACAGGCTCGACTTCTTGTTCCTTACGAAGGCAATTCATCCCATCAGCTCGCCATTCTCGCATTCTATCAGGGCGACATGTTCAGCTCCCTATTTCACTACTATAGAGCACTTTGTGTCCGCCAACCATATGATACCGCTTCGGAGAACGTCAAGAAAATTCTTATCAAGGCACTCGATCAGCAGTGCAAAAAGACAAAGGACGTTCCCCAGACGACGGCGACTCAGGAGTCCGGAGAAGTTCCGCCTCGGCTGAGAGTGGAGTATTTCAAAGAAAACGTTGTTCTTTTGCATGCCTTATGGCGTTTAGGCTCGGAGAAGTTAGTATATCAATTGTAGTTCTTGTGTTTCTTCCCTGTTGACACATTTCACAGGGTTAAAATGAATACAGTCGCACACGCGGATGATGTCGAGAAGGACTTCCAGAGCTTAGTATCGGAGCGTATTCTTCCGATAGAAACGGTGTCCAAAGTTGTCGTTCTCTCGCAGGGGGCCCTCTGGAAACACCGCATGATCCGCGATACCTCCCCTCCCTCAAATAGGAGGTCAGGCGGACTTCCGGATCCATCGGTCATCGAATCACAAATCATGGCTCATCTCATCACGATCCATCGCGCCCTTCTCGAGATTGGTGCGGCTGAGCTTGCTGTACCTCCCGAAGATGCCGCAGAGAATGATCTCGCTCAACGTATCACTGCACCATTCCGACGTACTTTACCCGCTCTACGCATCGCGAGCAAGTGGCTCGTAGCGAATATCAAATATGTCTTACACGCTGCACAACCCTCCGTCGGTAATCAGCTTGGCTCCACCGGGAAAGGTACCCGAAGAGTCTTGATCGATGAACTGCCACTATTTTGGGCTAAATTTGCCCATTTCTACAGCGCATTGAGTGGTACTTTTCCTTCGGAGAGTTTACCTCCCCTTACGTCCCCCTTGGATGAAGATATCGATCACAAGGGTTTCCTTCCATTACGGGACCTTCTGGTGGACGGAGGTGCATGGACGAATGCGGTTTATGGAAATGGGGTGGGGGGACAACAGGATGGAACCCAGCCTGGCCAGGAAAGGGTTCACCCGAACGAGGAACAGCTGATGAGGATTTGGGACTTGTTAAATGATGCCAAGTCGCTTGCTCGAAATGAGGTGAGATTCAGATAACGTGGTGATCGGTACCCGAACTTACGCATCTTATCAATAGACTTGTCCCATCCATTTAGATGGCAGTACCTTCTCTTTCGACAACGGCGTCTCCGCAATTTCAACGGCGGACATCCATATCCCAGTCTTGCAAGACACCGATCAAATTAATCCTTATACTCCACGGGATGTCCCACGAGGGGAGTTGGAGCTAGAGGATGATGCGATGACAGACACGACCCGAACAGACGATGACCCGGTTGGCGATGCCTTCCGACAAGCCTTGGATGATCATGGGGCCATTGACGAAGACGAAGATGGAGAGGTCATCCTTTGGAATCCTAGGTTCGCATTTTGACTCCGTGGGTTTACCTCAAGCTGACCGTATGTATCAGGCCGTCTGGTTCGCCCATGCCTCCCGTACCTCCTGCTCTTCCCACCACTCCCATCATGCAGAATGTCATCAGAAGGGAGGAACCGTCCACGGTAACCAGGGCACCTAGCACTACAGCACCCGGGCGCCCGGCATCCCAGCCATCGGTAATTGTTCCCCCCACCACTGCGCAAGACCTTTTAGAGACTGTCGTGCGGACACATCGGCCCCCACGTCCCCCCGCGTCAAGTCTTCAGCCTCAATTTCCGTTTGGTCTTGGGCCTAGCGCACCGCCTTCGATCTGGTCGACATCCTTGGATCAAGGTTCATCTACTCCGTTGAACTCGTCGTCGATCGGTTTGCGAAGCGATGTCAATATTGGTCAGCTGTTCCCCTTGCCAAATATACAACATACGTGGTCACCGCAATCCGAGTCTACTCTGGCAGGTCGATCGTTGGCCATGCAACCCTCAACCCATCTTCATTCATCCCCGTCGATGTCCGCTGTCAGCCCAGGACACCCCCAAATGATATCGCTGTCGCTCGGAACGCCACAGCACATCCCTCAGCCACTCTTTCAGGCATCATACACTTTATCTAATCCCATGACTCAGATCGCGGAGCATCGCCAATCCCAATGGCAGAACTCAACCAATGTCTCCTTTACCGATTCGTCCATCGTTTCTACTGCTCCTGGTCAACCAACATCTGGCGGACCGACTCCATACCAGGGCTTCTCAAACGGCCATACGCAGCAGTACGCCCGATCTGGTCAACATCAAAGGAGTCCCTCCACCTCTCGTATATGGGGAATTAATGGTTGATGTCGTTTCCCCGCTCGGATTTCACTCAATGCTGTCTCGCCGATATGACGTGCCAGATCAGATGGCGTAACAGTTGCCAATGCTCTGGAGCCATCTCGTGAGCGATCTTGGAGCGTGAGTCGACCAAGTGGCCCCTGACTAGCGAGGATGGCGGCCTGACGTACGTTGGCCAGATGGTATCTCCGCCCACCCCGCTTCAACTAAATGGACAGCGGCAGCTATTCCTCCCAGAACACTCTTCTTTCTTCTTTCTTCTTTCCGCTCATCTGCCGGGTGTTGTCACTCCATTGCGAAAATGGGGTTTATTGCTGTATGTGTCTCGCGTCTCCGTATAAGCCCTGTCGTGAAAGACTAAAAAAAGAAAAATGTCTCCGTAACCATTATTCGTCTGGCCCTCACTCCGTTCCTCCCTACGCTTCCCGTAGCTCTGGTTTTGCATTTCTTGGACGTAGCGCGTCATTTCATTTTTTTTTTCATCACCCTCGATATGTCTATGGTTCCCCCCCCGCATGTATGCCTTGGCTCGGTCGATCGACCAAATTTTCTCGGACGCTATGTTACGTTTCCATGTTTCACATAGCCGCTGTGCGCCGCCCGTCTGAACCTGAATGACGTTTTCAATTTCCCATCCCCAGATTCAAGTCCTTTTCCACCATTTTTGACCTCTTTCTGTTTAGACGTTCGGACTGGATCCTACGTTTGCCGAAATGGAAGACCGTTGGGCTCACCGAGGGGCACCGCGTTTTCTCTCGAATATTGATCTTGGGGGTACATGGCATACCCCGATGTGGTCGGCCGAGGGTGGCCGAACGCGCCTGATGGCGTGTGGTGCTTCGTGCCGTTGCCCCCGTCGACTCGCTCTCAAAAGTCCTCCGAACGATGCACATTCGCTCCCGATCGGAATCCGTTTCGAGGCACCGAGGCGACGATAAGAGTGTGACGACACGATTGAGTGGCGGGCGCCGACGCCCGCCTGGATCCTGTCCGGACGGCAGGACACCATCGGTCGGGCGATGATCCGTTACATGTCCCGACCCCATCAGAGAATAGATTTCTTCGAGGGTCCAACCTCCGTTCTTGTGAGACCGGACCGCATGTCGGACCGTGATACGTCGCACGTTTACATAAAAAGGACCGTGTACTGGACGCGCAGAACGAGAGGACGTACGGCGCACGACAGCGGGCGGCGTATCGTACGGTCAGCTACCTCTGTCAGACGGCAAACGATCGTCAGACTGGGGGAAACGTACATGGTTGCGGTTGTACAATGCTCGTCGTTCATATGTCGCTGTGGACTTGCTGAGCGGTTTCGCTCGCAAATCTTGGGAGCCCGTGTGCGTATGCGCTTTGAGGGGGCTACGTTCGAGTCCCTTGGATAGCCACAGGGTCGGGTGGCATGCAGGTTCGAGTGGGTGCGACGGTCGCAAGTATGTACTCGAGCCTTGGCATGTAAGCAAGTATGAGTTGCTTACTGAACGGAGCGGAGCGTTCCCCAGCCGATCAAAAGAAGTTCCGTTATCGGGATGTTATGCCCACCATACGCACTCATTCTCGGAAATGATGTCGTCCGATGCCAAGACCCAGTGGAATGCAGGGAATTGAGAGAGGATCTACGAGGCGAATAGCCATGGCGTTGCATTCTAGCAGGTAAGGATACAACCCACATCGACACAGGTCTAACACATTTAGGTAAATTGAACATAGTGAAGGTGGCAAAGGGTACAAGAAACGAGGGGGCCATGTATGGGTACAGTAATTGGGTGGCGTCTATCATTCTCGGTTCCCCAGCGGCCGAGCCAGAGGAAGAGGTGCTCTACAACTTCTCGCCGCGACCGATGACGGTTACCTATGATGCCAAGTCAGTAACGTCTTCGATAATGCCATCAAGACAGGCACCCAGAGCAATAACGATCTGAATAAGAAATCATCTAACCTTGAATCCAATGTCTCGCAGCTTGTCGGCATCGAGTAAGATACGGCCATCGAAGACGAAAGCCGGTTTCTTCATGTGGGCGTAGACATCGTTCCAGTCGATGTCTCGGAACTCTTTCCATTCGGTTGCGATGACGACAGCTTCGGTGTGCTTACATGCTTCAAGTGCGGAACGGAATATTTTCACACGTTTCTGCACTGTGAACAGGATCCAAGCGTGATCAAGGGGTGTGGTGTGGTTCTAAAGGGTCGGGTACTTACGGGTATTAAGTGGTATTGTGGGACAAGCCTCTGTAAGGTCGGCCCAAATTTGGTCATGCTGGACCTGCGGATCGTAAATGTGTACGTGCGCATTTTCTGCTTGGAAGTCGCGGATGAGGGAAATGGATGCGGACTCGCGCGTGTCGCCAGTATCAGCTTTGAATGCGAAGCCGAGAACGGCAATATGCTATGAGAAGGCGTTAGTACAAAGTCTTGCTCCCACGGCATAAGAATGATGTGAGGGACGTAAACATGGATTATATTTACAAAGAAGTATTCGAAACCCATGACTGACCTTGCCCGTGATTGTCTTGAAAAGCGTGTCCACGACCTTCTTCGAGAATCTCTTTTTCTGATATTCATTCATGATCACGACTTGCTCCCAGTAGTTGGCAACTTCAGGAAGATGTAGACTCTCACTGAGGTACACCAAGTTCAGGATGTCTTTCTGGAAGCATGACCCTCCAAAACCAACGGATGCGCGCAAGAATTTGGGCCCGAGACGGGAATCCTTACCAACGGCGTGCGCTACTTCATCAATATTGGCACCAGTGGCTTCGCAGATAGCCGAGAGGGCATTGATGGATGAAATGCGTTGGGCCAGCATTGCGTTCGCCGCTAATTTGGAGAGCTCGGAGGACCATACACCGACGGTAAGGATGCGTTCTTTCCTACAACGTCGTGAATCATGGGTTCTTTGAGACGGTGTAGAAAAACCACTAACGGAACCCAGTTAGCATAAACCTCAGTGAGGGCATCGGATGCGACCTTGCCCTCTGGTGTTTCGAGGGAGCCGATAAGAACCCGATCGGGATCAAACAAGTCGTCAATGGCAGTTCCTTCCGCGAGGAACTCGGGGTTCGATAAGATATCAAATCGACAATTGGGATGTGAGTTGGCCTCCAGAATCGTGCGCATCGATTCGGCAGTACGGCATGGCACTGTCGACTTCTCGACCACGATCTTACTCGAGTTGGCAACCGCGGCGATGCGGCGAGTGGCCAATTCCAGATAGCTGCAAGGAACAAGCGGATGTCAGATAGACATTAGAGCGGGCTGGATTGAAGTTCAAACTTTAGGTCTGCAGCGAAACCCGCTCCGACGCCAGACTTTTTCGTGGGGGTATTGACGCTGACAAAGATGAGATCGGCTTCTCGGATACCATTGTCAACGTCCGTGGAAAAGAAGAGGTTGCGGCCGCGGGCTTCACGAACAACGCCTTCGAGACCGGGCTCGTAGATTGGGAGGTTGTAGTCCGGGCTGTTCCAGGCGTCTATGCGAGACTGATTCAGATCTACGATGGTGACCTGAATGTTGGGACATTTGAGGGCTATGACAGCGCAGGTCGGGCCGCCTGGCAGGATGCAAGAAAACAGTTATCTCATATGGTAACCTGGCCAGACAACCAGCACGGACCGACGTAGCCAGCGCCAACTAGGAACACGTGGTCAGTAATAGCTCCCACCTTACTTGTCTGAATAAGTGTAGGGCAAACGTACTGCAGCAAATCCTCTTGACGGCCGGCATTGTTGGGTACAAAAGGAAGATGGAATAGATGAAGACCAAGCTGGAGATTTAAAGGGCGAGAACTTCGTTGTAACAGAGTGACGTTTTAGTGCAACAGGGTTCGAATGTTCCGTTGAAATACTCTTAAATTATGTACTTGTACCGCCGCACCACTGCTTGCCTCGGCATCATCATGCCCAAATTTACAAAACTTGCGGCCACCGCCACTGGCCAGACTCAGGCTCAGGTCCAGTGGACTGCATATCAGCGAACGTTCAACATGCATTTGAACTCGGCCCTTGGTAGTGATCAATCGGAGCACGTCAGGAGGCGAACGGTGACACGCCAGCGGTTTCGGGCTGACAGGTACGCCAAACCAGCGCTCATCCTAAGAGATTCGTCGTGCAGCACACATTTTTCGAAACCATGCCAACGACCCGCTCTGACTCGTCTGTATCCAGGTTGTGTATCCATCCTCGTGCAGCTCTACGAGCCGGGCCGCCTTATAGCCTATCAGTCTTCTGCCGTTGACTTGTGATGCATGGTGGAGTATGCTCCACTGTTCTATTAATCATTTGGGGCAGGGACATGCATTCAACTGGTATCCACTTAATATCTCTGTCCTGAGATAAGGAGACTGCAACTGATGTATTCGATTAAACATCTCTCTGGTTGTTGTCACATCCGTGTCTTCTATCCTGTTCGCTCGCTGGTGATCCACGTGCTGCACCCCTGCAGAAACGGTGTATTATACTGGTTAAACCTCTCGCAGCCCCGGCTGGTAGTCACAACCTGCAAAAGTAATTTCCGCCCGCCCCAGGGCAGTTGGCCCTGGAAGGCAGTCCAAGGTTTGAACGCTACAGTTACGCGAGCAAGTTTCCTCAAAAGTCATGTGGCATGGGAAACTCTTGTTCTGTGTACCGGATTACAGTTGAGCATTTGAATACTCATCCTCCGTTTTCCTACTGGCCGTGGACACAACCCACATAAATGGGCAAGCGTTCATTTATACTCGTTTGTCTTCAAATAAGAGGTTCTGGCCAATTTCGTCGACATTTTGGTGGGGTCCAGGCGGAAGTTTAGGTTCTGGTACATTTCCACTTGCGAGTCAGCAAGTCATCGCGCACCGGTGTTTGGGAAAGTCCCGCGTAACATATCGCCTACCAGTGTGTATTTCTTTCGTTTGGGCTACGGATTCGTTTTGATTGCGACAGGAATCGGGAACAAGGAATGCAGGTGTTGCTGCTTGGCGCTGGGTACCAAAATCGAGGGTGGCGGTCTCTGGATAATACATGAAGGTTTTCAATAACGTCGGAACAGGCGCTCTCCTATGATGAGTGGGATATAATTTGGACAAGGACATCCGTGAGTAGTCCTGGTTGGCGTAATGTAACATCGGGTCTTCCGCACCAATCCATTATCCATCATCGTTCAGGTCAGACTTCTAGCATCCACAAGTGCTCTGAGAATGGATCTCTCATGCTCTTCGTTACAGCGTCCTGGATTCGAGGTCTGACAGTGGGATCAGGTATCTTTGGCGTAATTCTAACCCGCGCAGCAAAGTGAATGTTTGGCATATCAAAAACAGAGGGAAGGTTAGAGAAGATGAGACACGCCATGGGAAGCGCTACCGCTGACAAGAAAGGTGGACCGTGGCTCATAAGGGACGAGTCGACCAGAGTATAGTGCATCCGAGTAAGTACTAACATTACTCCACCGGACGTGGTTGGCAACTTGGCAAGTTGAAAAAATGCTCATTACTTGCAAATATTACAAAATCAACCCTTCCACTAGATGCACGGCCGAGATTTGGTACAGACCTGACCTTCCTTACGGATGAGGATAGCATGAGTCCACCGAGTGTATGAGAATGAACATTTATGTAGTTGCGAAGTTGAGTGGATGTAAGGATGTAGGTCGATTGGAGCGGCGGTATTCAGGTAGAGAGCATGATGCAACATAAGGTAGCAGTGCATATATATATGTAAGGCATAGGTGCGACACAAGGTCAAGTACAAAACAGAGTAATGTAGTTCAAGCGCTGCCCTCTACTTTGTTGACTACTGCGCTAACACGCGGGCGTTTGTAGGGACTGATGGCAGGGCATCTGGGTCATGCAAACCGTCAAGTCCGCATAGGATGACCATGGAGGCATGATATTTGGTCTTTTTGATGAAGTAATGTGCGAAGATGGGGGACCTCAACTACCGTCCCCTTAAGAATTGAGTCGTATCAAGAGGGGGGGATTAATTTGCCGTCGAGGCTGTAAGCACACGTAAGTCAGATTTTGTGCGTGACCAAAAGTTCTTGCAGGTAAGGTTTGGGACAAGGAGCAACAGGCCAAGTTTTCATCGCAAGTTCGGGGCCAAGGGGCCCTTCCTCAAAGTCTGTAGAGTGAATCCATTCATCATCAACTTAATCTTATTGCCAACATTGTTGAGTGGCATGCCTGACATTTCGGTTTGAGTTTCGTGATTGGACAAGTTAGCATCCTCAGTGGGTTTAGTCGGTTTCAGCTTGGTTTAGTTGTCAAGTGCGGTAAGGTTTGATCGAAATGTACTTTGAAAAGTGCATGGATGAGTTGCGCCAAGGCATTCGGACATAGGTCTCAGACCCTCTTCGCCTTTCTCGTGCCCAATTATTCTTTTCAGACTAACGAGGGTACTAATGTAAGTGGGGAAGTTGTCTCGAGCAAAGGTGAAGGGATTGGAGGGAGGATCAGAGTCTTGGTTAGCGTGAAGACGAAGCCGCCATGACTGAAATTGTTGTAGCGTTGGAAGTATCACGAGCAGAACAACATTTCTGGTCCATGGATGTGAGGGGAGCAGTAACGCGGGGATTTGAGTAAGGTGATTTTTATTACCAGTTGTACTCCTAATCATGTGTGCTGGAGTACCTGTACAAAGGGCAATGAACTCGGTCGGGGGTCCGTAGCCGAGGTTAGTCCTGCTACACAACAGGGGACTGAACCAATTCTCTGCGATCCGTTCATGAGGCGTATTGGCCCACGACTCACATCATCCGTCATAAAGTCGTATCCAGCGTGGGGCGGGAAGGAGATGCTGACCGCTTGGTCAGGTAGGATACAGACAACATTAACATGTAAGATGCAGTCCTCTACCATGCGCCTCGGGGACAAGTCAACCCGAAGGACTTTGACGGTTAAAGACAGTGTTGTACGGGGACGCAGAGTGCACCAGGAGGCGATTTTGGTCAGGGTACTGATGACAACAAGTTTATCATTTATAGAACCGATTTACTGCGATTACGTTTGTCTCCAACCGCCACAACTTTCCCCCTCACCTTGTGAACGGGTTACGGGATAACGATTCTCCGAGTGGGACGACATCTACCGGATTTCAGCTAGCCAGAATTGTCAACAGGCGAACAAAATATGAATGCCTGGGCTAGCCTCTTACTTGTTTCATGCTGGTGGAACATTCCTGGCTAATTCCGGCCGAGTTCTTGGTGCACCTTCTTCGCCCAAAGTGAAGGAGAAGAACCGGATGAAGTGGGTGCACCGGGTGCATCCGCTGCAATTACTTGAGATGAATGTTTAATATCCAGTGGTACATAACTGACCACGCGCAACTGCGTTTACAGCATCCCTGGCGACGTTCCCAACAGCTATGGAGGATTGTCAGAGATGGGTCGAACCGAGACCAACAATGGGGCTGACCTGCGCCATTGACAACAGACCCGGTTAAGGACGAGATCATTGCGAGGATCGAGAGGAACAATGCAGGCGTAAAGGCAAGCATGGTAGGTTTTTCGGGTGCGGAGAATGGTTCTGTAGTTCTGGATGCTGGATCCTTAGCGCATACCCCTATTATATGTACGCATGGCGAGTTTGCCTCTGTCTCCATTATGCCAGGGACTCTGGAGGCTACCCCTGAGGTAAGTCAATACATGGCTGAGCAGCCTAGCCGAATACTGAGAAGCGAATTGACAGATTGATATCTGTCATCTGTCTCCGAAGATGAAGGAGTACCTTTACCGTGGAGGCCAGCCACTTGACGATATGGGCCCCTGCTTTTCTTCTTTTTACTCGGATGGTGCTTGTTAGGACGCCACTGCTACCTGACCCTTACGTTTCGATGTGGTCATAATGTTCGAGAATTGCCCTGGCTGATTTTTCGAGCGCAGCTCGCTCTGGGCATTTAGTGTGCTCCCTGTTGTTTGTAAGGCCTGTATCTGCTATGCGATGGAAACAGGATTTAGTCTCGGAGACAATCTGGTGCGGATTCTACATTACAATCAAGCACGGCTTGCTACAGTGACCACGCCTTTCAACTGGTGTATACGGGCGACCCTATGGTTGCAGCTTGTAGGCTTCGACAACGCTCTTGCCAAACTTTGAAACATTTCGAGTCCACGGATGCCAGGACCGATCAGATCCGCTGAAATAGTCTAATATATCATTTCCAGCACTTTGAACCTGTCATCACTAAGTCGTACTCCAGGTGTGCATGGTGAGACCTTTTACGCTTGCTTGTATTTTAATTGGTTCATTGTGGTGGAGATCTGCTAAGGAGTGGTAGGGGCGGCTCCCGGTTCAATTGACCTGCGACAACGCATGCTAGGATCCAGCATTACCGTTATCTGACCCTTACGGGCCACCATTATGCCTTGATGTTTCAGCCATTCAAATACGGCTTCGCATGTTCTCGCTACTTTCAAGGCGCAGCCTGGAGTCCGAGCGACACAGGGTTTGACCTGGGACTAAAAAGTGGATACACTATCCCCATAATTTACATAAGGCAATGCAAGTATTGCCTCATACGCGGGTTTGCCACGACAATTATTTATTATCTCCAGGGACCCCTTCCCCGAGAGCCTAGTGTACATGGGCGAGACCACGATCGCGGGCTCGGTGAGCACGCATTTCTGAACGCAACGTGCCTCCTACAACCTCTGGGTCCGTCATATGCCATCGGGCCAAGGAAAGTCCAATTATCGGTACAATCAAGAGGATGTGTCAACTTTCGAGCAAGTTGTAGTTGCCAGTGAGTGGCGATGGCAGAAAGCTGATAGCTAAATTAGCCTTTCCACGCTTGAAACCGTCCAGACCAGGCGGTCGCACACTTGTGGGTAAGTCGGTGTATAACACTGGACGTATGATACCTGTGCTTATCGCCTGCCGGTGGTTGGATGGCGACGTCATGACGCCACTCACAGACGAAGTGGGGTCAAAAAAGACCGCCTACCCCTATCTCTTGCCTACATGCGGGATACCACCATCAAAGCGTGTCACAACAGCATGGTACCTTTACTTGCAGTGTGCTGACTGATCGAACGGAAAGTAGCACGACTTTCGGAACTGAGGTACATTAATGGCAGCGTTGCTGTAAGATTCCTCGGCTATTGGGTCGTCTCAGTATTTTGTCATGGTTTCACCCATTTAAATTTGGCCTAGGTTAACTTGTCTGTCACCTCTGAGGGCGAAGGAATGGTAATTACTTACTGTCCCTGCGGAGGTCGGCTACGTGACAATGCATTTGATGTAAGCTATTAGCCTGCTACTAGGCTGACTTGCGAAAACGAAAACACTTATCGGGACGTCACCGCTACCTGACCCTCACGGGGGTCTTAATGTCCGAGCCTTGATGAGCTTTTCAAGTGCAACTTTCTTCACGCGTTCGGTAAGTCTGGCTCCCGTTTGTTCTCCGCTGCTGGCGAGGCACCAGGACCTCTTTCGGCTATGCAAGGGGTATAGCCTTCGATCGGAACATGGGTGTCTCCGCAGCACAATGCGGATTCTTCTTACACCAGGGTCGTTTGCCACGGCTACGCATTATCCACATCTTTTCCCGCAAATTATGTAGTTTGCATGGACGAACTTAACACGATTACAAGCTTCGTGAACACTTTTCTACCTCACCACGACGCAACCCATCCGTTATGGGATCAGAGTCCATCATATGGATCGGGCCGAGGAAGTTCCCGATTGTCAAGAAAATTGAGATGCTGTTTCAGCACTCGAGAAGCGAGTCGTAGTTTCTGAGTGGTGATGAGTAGGCAGCTGGTGGTGATGAGCAACAACACGATCGCTCCCAATATAATCCACTTTGAAGCGGTCGCGCTGTAACGGAGCGCCTCATTGGGTGTGTCTTGGGTATGATCGTCTGAGGGGGAAAGCAGGTGCTCTTTTTCGAGCTCGTCGACCTCCCCTCGGCGATAAGCAGTGTACGGGTCGCTATCCATCTGCCCACAAGCGATGAGCACATGGATGAGGTTGCTGATGTCGACTGACGTACCTATGAGTCTGCGATCGTTCGGTAAGGAGGTTGCAGGTGTTGAAAGTTTGTTATTAACTTTGAGGCTGACTTCAAAACATGTTCCTGAAATATTTGACGGCCTCACTTGGATCCCGCGACGTTGTTTGGTCAAACGTCACGCGTCATGGGTGGCATGACATATGGAACTGGCGTTTGTGTCAGGAACCCGGTCCATTCGGCGCCCTTAGGCACTTTCTGACAGGTATTGGAAGCGTGATCACGAGATTTATCCTGGGCCGCTTGGTGTCTTTGCACCGCCGTACCGCAGGTTACTGCCCTGGTGTCCAGTGCGTAGGGGTTGGCGGTGGCGTGCTTATGTTTTCAGAGCCCCGTTTCAAATGTAATGAAACCTCGCGTCTTTGTTTGCTCCATGCTTCCGGAAGTATTTGGGCTCCGGAACTTCATATATCATATCTGGCTGCATGTCCTGTAGAATCTGCAGTGCATCCATTCAGCCATGGCACCTCCCACTTTCCGTGCAACAGCAGGTGTTCTTCGTTTTTTCCCGAAATTGTTTCGCGGGACATCCAGTGCCTTGGATGCCTGCCTCGGTGCTCTCATCGCCGCCGCGATTCTCAATATCATATTCACTATTTATGCCACCCACGCGATCGATGATCTGTTACCAAAGACGCGTGAATGGAGTAAGCCCACGGTTTTCCCAAAGTTTCCGTCCGAGCTGAGTGTCCTTTGAAATGTTTGAAGCTTACATAGGCGACGACTTTCCCTCCGAGCTACCCCTCGACATACCGCTCGCAGGCTTAAGTGTGGAAACGAGCGAGGGTCACTTTTCCCTCTACGACGACCACGAATGGGGGACGCTTTTCCCCTCGGACGGCTTCGTGCGTCTAGGCCCGAACGACCGTACATTCCACGTGTCGCTCTTTCATCAGCTACACTGCCTGGACGTCATTCGTGTTGGGTACTTGACGAATCGGACGGGCACGTTCCATCATATCGAGCATTGCCTGCGCTACCTGAGGCAGATCCTTGTTTGTCATGCGGATACCGCGCTGGAGGTTGATACTCCGCAACTTGGCGCAGATGGGAATTGGTACCACACGGCGCATGGGATCGGCTCGGTCCATAGGTGTAAGGACTGGACGGTATTGCGTCGTTGGGTGGCCGATCACCCCAGTTTACCACTCGAATGAGGATGTGCAGCTGGTGCGACATGCCAATTTTTGTCGTGCCACGGGTCACTGAATTGGCAAGTACAGTACGCTTATCGTGTCAGACGTGGCGCCTGTGTTGCACTCTACTCCTCGCCATTTAACGACGACGGGTCTGACAGGATGGTAGATACTTTTAACGAAGGGGTGGGGCTTGATTTGTAGATTTGTTTCGTGTTCATCTACGTCTTTCCGATTTTAGCAACTGCTCACCCTTTCATCCTGTACAGGTCAAAGACGATCTCCTCTTGTGATTGGGCGACTCATTGAGCATCGTTCCTGGGTGGGCGATCACAAAGTAGTCACTCCATGATGCGGAGAAGTCGGGTAGTATCAGATGATCGACGGGCAATGCACCTTGTTTTGGAATGTTCCATATATTGAACAAAATATCAGCCACATTCGCGCGGAAGACATGACCCTAGCGAACATTTGAACGATAGACGGGAGACAAGCTCTTCCGCCATACGGAAGGCGGGAGATACTAATATCGGATAAGAGCACACGCCCATGGGGGTGGTGCGACTGAGATTCACGGCGGCCACAGTATGGAACCAGGACAAACTTGGGGGGGTGGGAGCCGTTATCCACCCCCCCCCCAAAGAAAAAAAAAACGCCATATGAACTAATTCAGACGAGATGCAACGAGTTGTAGGTGGTGTGGTCATGCGCATAGTACATTGGCTGACTTGGGTTGTCTTGTGCAGCTCGGAATGTGGCGTCGGAAACTGACCTCGATAAATGGAAACTAGTCCCAGAGGGCAGTCTATATTGGTTGCTCTTCGTTTCAAATGGCGCGACAAACTGCCATCATTGGACCTGGTGGAGACCGAAACTCGCCAATAGGGTCAACGATACTGCGCCGGTCACACGTTCGAGATGTGGACTAGACGTTGCGTTGTGTTGAAGAAACATGGATCCCGAGCCACTCCCGACAGGGATCTGCAGAGATGATGAACAATTGTACGTTCTCGACATGCGCGCCTACATTTTCCCAGTCGGACAAGCTCTTTCAGACAGACCAAAGGAGGCGGGCTGTAGTTCAGGGGCTGTTCCTACTTAGGATGTTGTTGGTCCAAGTTAGGTCGGCTGTCGGGTATGACATAGTCTCAGCTGATGGTTACGTAATATATTCCCAGTTTTCAAGCTTGCCCGCCCACAATTAGTGCCCGCGCACTGCTTGCCTCGCGCTGACACTTGTTATGAAACACTGGTTTGTGCAACATTTCCTTGAGAGACGGTCATTCTCAATGGATGAGTTCTCTCTTTATTTTCGTAGCGCGGCCAACAATACCGAAGTTTTCAAACACGGACGGGATGTTATTCAGGCTCTGTCACGTTTGTTTGGGGTCCAACTCCCCCGCTTCCACTTTCCCTTGATGCATTTCTTAGAGTGACCCCGAAGAAAAACGTAGGCGAACCGTGTCTGATCTCATCCGTTTCCAGTTCCTGACATCCAGCGTAACCCTGTTCGTCACCCGTTCACTCTTGGCGAGAATTTTCACGACGCTTCATTCAATCATGAGTTGGAGAATCCTCCGTTTGTATGCCTGTATGGCTCATCATACGAATGACTATCAGGAGGCTCGAGACGGGATTATTTACTCCGCATCGGGGGCGCAGTCCGCTAAATTTCTCGGCCTATCCCTGTCAACCCGGCCTAGCAGCCAGTGGCTGTTAGTCCTTGCACTACAGCTCCATTCACCTCAACGTTGACGTTATAGCTGCACCTGCAGTGTTGACGCCAGTTTTATCAAAGCTCTTGAACCAACGTCACCAGGGTGTGGCCCTCTCGCCAGTATGTCTGCATCGTACCATCGAGGGTGTCCAGTACGTAGGAGTTGGCGGTGGTTAACTTATGTTTTCAGGGTCCTGTTTCAAATAGGAAGATGCATTTTTTCCCTCTTTCCTATATATTGTTGGAAACATTCAATGGTGCTTCGAAACTGTTTGTGTCGTATCCTGCATGCTCACCTTGGGCTTCCAGGGAGATGTGGATGTGGGCTGTGAGCTGTGGTCAGTCGGCTGACCTTCATAAAATGTCGTTGGTCGGCTGGCTCAGGTTGGTTGCAGGATGCTCTGAGGAATCGTGAATGATTTACGACTCTAGTGGGAACGTGTGAATCACTATGATACTTAGCGTAAGTGTATCGCTAGAACATCTTTCTGGCGACGGGTTATGCAAGGACCCCCGATAATGGTCTGATCCAAACGCGTCTGTCTTTGGCTGCATTTGGTCCGCACTCGGGTATTCGGACCTTGGCTGAAATCAAATGACAGTGCGAGGGTTGGCAGATTGTGTCGCACACGGACCATACCTTCAAACACGAGCATGGTTTTGTGCTGCAGATGAATCATACTTCGGAATACGAACCTACTATCACCACCAGTTACGCAGCCAAGTCCGCACACAGATCGAACCTCGCGACCGACGCACCTTGACCTGCAGGAACTTACCTGCACCCAGCTTTCTCATTAGTAGGGATACATGTTGGGATTATCACTGCGTCCGGGGTTGATCGAAGGCAAGCCAACCACGACAAAGTATAAGCCACATTCTATACCAATGCCCCAAGCTTTCCGCGCGATCCGTCATCACTCCACCCAATGACGTACCAATCCGATTGATATATAAGCTCTGCATGCCAAGATTGGGGGGAGCATCTGAGTGTATAAAAGAGTCTCTAGCAGGGAGAACGATCATCATCCTCTCTCTTCTCTCTCCTTCTGCAAACGTATCGCTCTACGACACGCACGACACTTGCTATCCTGCCGGTTTGCCGAGTCCGTATCAAAACTTGTTCCACACCCGTGCTGTGGGCTGTTGTGCTATGTACGGACCGTCAACATGGCCCACAGTGTGAGCAACCATTGAATACGCATCGTGACGCGGGCCAACCTGGGGTCGGAAGACCCAGGCCTCCACGGCTTCGATTCCTGGATTCGGAACACATGTGGGGATTTGAAGCGGCGCGCATGCGCATACACTGACCTACTACAGGGGGGTTGTGCATGCAATTTTTGTAGTGCGGTGGCGACGCACCAACCTATCCGATGGCGCAACCCTGCGTTTTGGTCGAGTAGACCAAGTTGCAGATCTTTGTTCATGATAAGTTGTAGTTGACCAGATACTGGTAGTTGTAGGAGCCACACCAACGATGCCAAACTGACTCGAGCCGGGTCTCCGTTTGGTGCCTGATGGGCAGGTGGGCAGCAATATTGCTGCTACGTAAGCCGATTGAAGATGATACAACGAATGCACGCGCCACGTGCCTAAACCAGACATGCCAATGCAGCGACCCCGGAGGTCAATTCCAATGTAATGGTCAAGAGCTTCGTTCAAAGGCACGATAAATCCCTGGGTTGGTTTGAGAACATCGAGACTTGTACTGGCCCAGATCCGGCGATTGCAAGTCTGATCAACGCTGAGACCAAGGGGTACATTGCTGGGCTGGTCGTGTTTGAGCGGGGACCGACTAGGTTTGTTGCCCACTTGGATGTGTGGTTCACAGGTTACGGAAGCCATCACATACCACACAGACCACGCTATCGTCTTTCCTCCAAGTGCCGGTCCGGGCGCCAGCTGGATAAACCATTACTGCCACGTGTTGACGAGATCCGGAGGGATTTGGCAATCCATTCTATCCGCCAGTTCAGCAAGCGAGATGGCTGTGGGTTATGTAATGATGATACTCTGGTAGTGACGAATAACTACTGTCCATTGTTCACATCATATCTGCAAAGTTGATTTGTAACGTTATCGTTGGTGACGCTACAATGGACCGTTTGGGAGCTCCGATTGGACGAAGGTTGACCATAAAAGAACTAATGAATTTTTTGCACTTGATTGAGTACTTTCAAACTCGGCTACGGTTTGTAAGTCTGAGCCGGCATGCGCGTGTGCCTCATTGTTCCGAGACCGAGAGGCTGGTTACTTGTTAACATGCGTGATTGGACGGTCACTTGTGTACTGTTCCCTAAACATCATGGTGTATTTATATCATTCGTATGCAGAAGACTGACATGAGGCTATAGGTACAATAGTGCAAAACCAGCTGGACGATGGAAAAACGAGATGCTGGTATCAAGAAATAAACCCCTGGCCAAAATCAACACAAAATGTCCAATAGTATTCGAATCCGAGATTGACGCAAGTCTACATGTGGTGAGCGTCGCCACTCTCCACCTCCACTCGACATGCGTCCGATGTCCTCTGGTGCCTCTGCAACGAGTCCGTGCGCGCAAAGTGCGTTCCGCAGCTCGGGCAAGATACCCTGTCGCGGATGTGAACGCCGAGAATGTGGCGTGCAATGCTCTCCGACAGCATCGCTCTCTGACACTCCGCCCAGAGACAGATCTGGACCGTTTTGTCCTCCTTGAGCCGGACCGCATGCGAGGTTTGCAAGTGTTGCGCAATCGCCCGCTTGGTGCCGGTCACGACATCGCCACATGGACCGATGCCGTCGGACCATTGGCACGGGTGGATCATGGTGGACGGATCACCCTGTTTCGTGTTGGGGCCAAGGAGGGGAGGTGTGTGTCGTGAGCGAGGGGGGACGGAGCGGGCATGACGGGACACGCGAACGCGTTTGTTCAGTGAGCGAGCCTGTTTCTGAGTCGGATGCTCCGGGACTGATATCGCGCGGACAGAGGGCGGAATAAAAGCCTCCGCCGGACTGATGTTATCGAGCCTTGCCTGTTCGCAGACGGCTGGGTGATCATGAAGAAGCATTTGCCAGATATCTACCACGCTGTACGGGGGAGGGAGTTGCTGTAAAGGTGCAGTGCCCAAGGAATGTGTGTTCGCCTGATCTGGTACACCTGTTGTAGCGGGACAAGCAAGTCGATTTGTCGACCAGGCAGATACCGGCCCACACGGCTCATATAGACCCAGGGCGTTGTCATGAGGCACGAGCGAACCAGAATCAGTGCCTAACGCGAAAAATCGTCAGTACTCCAGAAACAGATAAAATGGCTGCAATTACAGGAGGTTATCCATGCTGCATCCGTGAATTGGGCATTCGGTTGACACGAAGATCCCTCGGTATGCCACACGCTGGAATAATAATGGTTACTGGTGAAAACATGATTCGACGAGGGTTCTAATGCAAGACCCACTGGGAACCTTCAGACATAAATCCAAGGATGAAATCATGCCCACCGGAGCAGTCCGGTTGGCTGAAGAAGGTATCTGACATCATTGTAAAGTTCCGCTTGGGTTAATCGCGTGCATTGCATAAAGCATAAACATCCTACCTTTTATCTCGAGGTTCACCTCCAAAGAACATTCGTTGGAACATCACGAATGTCTACTGTGCACACCGCTCTGCCAACTGACCACTGATCCCGAAAGGAAAGTCCAGCCAATAGTGTGACCGCATCCGTGCTGTCAAGATTGGAGAGTTGGCAGTCAGCTTCCGATGGTCAGTTTGCCACTCAATGGAGCGGGGGAAGTGAATTAAAAGGCAGTCACAGAGCACGCACAAGGAACTAGAAAAGGTGATATTGCGATATCCACCAACCACCAAATATGGCAGATCCCCAACCCAGATGTGCGTTCCCCATATGCGTGGCGTCTTTCTGTGGACCCTCTATTGTTGGACTCTTCTGAAAAATGAATAGTCAGAATTAGTGGGACATGGCTAGGCTGGCGAGTGGGGTAGGCAAATGGACAAACCTAAAATGGGAAGAACATTGGCTGGCTGATCAAACGTTGGGTTCGGGGTTGCCAACCCAGCTGCGGCCTGCCAACAGCCAAGCTCCACGAGGCACAATGATGGAGCGCTCGCTCGCTCCTTTAAGGACAGCAAACTTGATTGCACAGGGCGTATACCTTGAAAGAAGGTTCAAGGAGGGTTTCCAATTCCCCATAATGTTGGCATGATCTTTTCCAACAACACTAGCCTGTAATTGGATGCCATCAACTTCAGACTTGGTGTGATTCCCGATGGCAGGCATCACTATTTCTACGGACAGACTGGTAAGGTGCCAGCGGGAGAGAGGTAATAACGGTGGGAAAACATGAGCACAATGCGGTGGCCGAGGAACTCTCGTACTGCATGGCCAAGGTAGACGCCCAAATTTGGATGAACCAAAGTGAAACCACTGGTGTATTGCTGTTGAAAATATATTACGGAATCCATTACAAAATGGTTCGTAGTGGGCCAGGGAATCCAATACCGCTTGCACACATGTCATATACCATATTTACCATCCGGGAAATAAACATTATTTATAGCACATACGCCTGGGATTAAAAAGGTCTAAGTAAACTAACAGAAAGTAGGTAACAGATCACTAAAACGAGGTAGGATAGTATAGATTGATGGCTCCTTGCATCGTCGAGTGGAGATAACAGAGAAACTGGCGACAACCCGTCACTGCCGATACCCCTTGGCATTCTCTGATGTAGGGGGGCTCGATGTGACCAAGACGTGACTTTCAATAATACCCTAAATTTTGTTTCATTATAACTTTCGCGTATGAAGGAGTATACACTTACCGTTGCAGTAATTTAAGCATGCCCAGCGGTCGTGTTGATATGGTTCAACAAAGTGCTGTCTCTGGTAAACGTTTCGGTGCAAAAGGGGCACGCCCACTTGACAGGTACATGACGCTCTATCATATGCCTCTCGAGGCTCGACCTCTTCATCGGTCTGTCGGGGCATCCTTGCCAGCGACACGAATATAATTGCGACTCGGATGCGATCCCATGCCTATTTTGTAGGTGGGCCTTGAATTCCTTCGCCTTTATGATGTCGCCACAGAGTCTCCCGTTTGCTACCCATTCACAGACGATGCTCTTCTCCTCGATAAGAATTCTATTAAACCTGATCATATCCTGAGGGATCATAAGTCAGGCTGGGGAGGGGTGACGAAAGGGGGCATACGTCAACAGTCCAGTCTGGAAGGAATACATTCATGTTGCTCATAGTCAATGCTACGAAATATTGCGTGTTTGTGATGTCGGGGCGAGGCACGGTGAGGAACTCAGTCTTACAAGGCATTCCTTATAACATTGTATGCCCACCCGCGTCAGCAACTTGGACGGGACGCCTTGCCATCGAAAGACATGATTCGTCGGTCTCCAGGTCTCCATTAATTCCGTGGAGAGGTACCAAAGGCGTGCGTTGGATTTTTTTTGGCTGGCGGAACCGCATGCCAGACCGTCGGATGGGGAGCCATTGGTAGATCGATCTCTGGGTAGAACTCTCCCCTTACGTCCGCTTGAATACGACAAGGAGCGATTGTCTGAAACACGAAGGGAGAATGGGTGAAACCAGTCGTTTGGAAGCGAATGGATGAAGGGAGCGCGGGATGCGCGGGTGCAATTTACCATCGCCGCTGGCTAGTTGGTGAAGGATCCAAACACTCCGTTTTCCAAGACCACCAAGGTGTTTCGGAATGTAGTCAATACTCGCCAAACCGATTCGTCAAAGAGCAAGTTTGCGGACCCAGTCCGAAAACCAAAACGGGCGGTAAGTTGATCCGAATTGAACAAGTATTAGATGAGGCAGCGCGGGCGGCTAGCTTCAAGTCAGGGTCAACAGTGGCATTTCTGGGTTGGATAGGTATAAGTTAACATGCTTGTTCAACGAATACCAGGCTCGCTCTAACAAGCATACGATGGGTGTTGCAGTTTGAAAATATCGTGCTTGAGCCTCACGGCGCGCGGTTGAGATTCTGAAGCCATCATCCCACATGTTTGTCTGCTGAGACGGACGTCCCTGACAATACGAAAGACTGGTGCGCGTTTTCTCGTCGAGGACAATGCGGATGTCGCTAGCCTGTGAGAGGAGTCAGGCGCTGGACCGTCTAACTTAAATCGGTAAAAACAACAAACAATGACGAGATGCCACCACGGCTGCTTCTCTTTCGTGCACTAGGTCCAACATTCCGGTTCGGTCTGTTGGAAGCTTTCAATATATTGATTTTGGCTTTAAGCAAACCCTCAACGCACCTTCACCGTGGGGGTCGGTCACGAATGTCAACGGTTGGTGGCGGATCTTATTTTACCTGACACTCCAGGAATCGGTTTCAAGCTGTTGAGGCTCACATGTATCTAGACATGACCACCGGAAAACCAGTTGGTGATGTGGGTCAAAATTCCTGGTCGGGAGAGAGCACTGTCGAGTACCAGTATGTTTCCTGGCGGTTGTGGTTTTGCGCAGGGTTGGCTCCCTGGTCGACATTCAACGGTTGGACCTCACCTGCCGTGGGTACTTTCATATCTTCTCCGCCAACTCTCCGATTCTGTCCTACCATGTCAACGCCACTGGTGCTGGTGTTTCTTTGCCGCTTTCATGCTCATATTTTCCTTTTTTTTGGAAAATATTTTTCAATGCGTGGCAGCAGTGGTCGTGTGCCAAGTCTTCAGGATTCAATCCTAGGTGTCGCTTGTTCCGAAACAAGTCCCTCATTCAAGCTGCGCCGCAAATTGAAAAACACCGTCATCATTGGACTCGCGAGGATGATGCCACCCCTCTGAGTGCCTTTCGTTTTCCGAGGTCAGATTTGGACCGGGGCGATTATACCCTTTAGTTCTTTGCAGCCTGATGAACGAGGGCTGGAAAGGGTCACTGGTCTGCCGCTGCTGGGCCAAAGCTCCTCCTCGCACGAGACAGGAATGGATAGGTCGTAAAGGTTGGACGATATCCTCTAGTGATTGATATCGATGATTAACGACTGTCGTCCTCAAGATCCCCCCGTATTGACTTATACAAACGATGAGTCGTTTCCACAGTGGACGGGGGCGCATCCCAGAGATCTCTGTAGGTCAGCGCGCATGTCACTCTCACATCTAATTATCACCTTAATATTCTCCTTTGTACCCAGCTCTCATAGGATGGTATTCTGCGACCGCCAACATCGCCTCGAACGATACTGTCAACCATTTGTTCGTGAGGGTTTTCAGACTTTGTGGTCGTGAGCATACTCTAAAACCAAGTATGTTCCAGCAGATAGGCGGAGACTGTTATGTGCTGCTTGATATACTGTATACATGCATGTTCGACATCGGCTACGCGGACTACATCAGGCTATAGGATTTCCTCGATCATAATGGAATTGTCCTATCGCTATGATGCGCATGATGGGATCATACACTCCAACATGACCCCGCATCCAGTCCGGGCTCAAGAATTGAACCAGCGCGGCCGGCATGGTTCATTCCAGAGTGCTGTGAATGTGACTGATGGTGGCAGCGCTATCGCAAGGCAAGCTGTGGTCAGTGTACATGCCAACGATGGCGTGGTTCACCCAGCACCCGGGCTGACGTATTATCTAGCGGTGGTGAGCCCGCGAATTACCATACGATCGATCACAGTCCCTGGTGGGGTGGAGAGTGGGGTGGCAGAAACTCGATGGAGGCCATCATCTTCCACTCTCGACGAATACTGTGGATGGCCGTCAATCATTGTTTTTGGATCCTTTCCTCAGCAGATTCGGGAGATTGTCCGTTTTGGATGGCAGTGGACGGTAACCCTAACCCAGGAATGGTAATAACATGGTATTGGGACCCTGCCACCCAAACGGCATGGATGGAAATTCCAAGGCAACGAAAGGATAACAGCAGACGAGGGGAAGTAAGTGGTTGTCATTTCTTGGAGTGCTTTGTCATAGCTCCGCTTCCATGGTTGGCTGTCCCTCCATGGATCTTAGTTCCTTTACAGCTTTATGATATTGATAATTTTGAACGCCAGGAATTGTGGCCCCGCCTGGAAGCGGCTGAAACGTGCCACTGGAACGTCGGGGGATCCAGCGTGGATATTGTGAGAGTGATGCTTCCGGGGCGAGATCAACTTGGTGGTTCTGTTTCTGCGAAATAGTGTGCCAACCATCCCCTTTTGTCAAATACTAATTTCTCCAGGGGAGATCGTTGGTTCTGACACCATTTTTAGGTGATGTAGATCCCACGGAAATGACGGCGAGGAACACATCATTGATCATTACCACTGGAGTGCCAATACCCAAGTGTGTGCTAGCCTAGATCTTGGACCGCTTCCCATTAGTTGGTCGACGCCCTCCAAGTTGGATGGATTCGATGAACTTGTGGTAGAGGGTATGTGGTGTATGAGGAGGAGGTTCTCCGCTTCCTGTAGAGGCGTTCGGTGCAACGTAAGTTTCGGGAGTGAAATTGTAACGTCATGCCCAACTCACGCAACGTCAAGCGAACAGCGCGTAGACTGCCATCCTGAACGACCCGACCCACCCTTCCCCCGTGTCGCTCGTTTCCTGTCTCTCACCCCTGCTTTCCGCTGGCTTCGTCTCTTCCTTCCCCGTTTTCGTCGCCTGGTCCAAGATACTAGTGACGATAACAACAATGTCCCGACGCCTCTTGGGTGATTCGCTGGTATCAGCCCATCGTAACGGCCCACTAAATGTCGCACAAACTTTGTTTCCCGAAGACGAAGCCTCTAAGTATACGGAAGAGGGAAGAGTGCATCATCATTCCTCTATCCTTTTCTTCCTATGCTACAGAGATGACAATAAGTGTCGTTCACCTCCCTTGATGACCTAATGCCGAACTTACTCTTCATGGGCTACAGGGCGGCAATAGTAACGTAAGCGTTTGCTCTCAAATGCGCCCTTCATCACCGACCTGGAATGCATATGTCCGCAACAACCATGTGCGATGCTGCAGTAGGCACGATGTTCCGTTCCAGAGGATGGTTCAGGACATGCCTGTGGGGATTTCGTGCATTAATTTTCTCGGAACAGCTCACTATATTTCGCCATCTCATATGCGGGTCAGACCATCTGGACCTTTCAGGGCTTTGAAGAATGGATGTGGTCTAGACCAGGCCGAAATTCCCGACCCCATCTGAGACATGCCCGGGTTCATGAAAGTCTGGGAAGTAATTGCGTTGTTCAAGTACGCGCTGGGGTATCGGGCTCAATGACGCACTTTGATTGCGTGTCACAGGTTGATGAGGCTTTGCAACATAAACCAGATCAATTTGGGCTGTCACGCTTATCAACGTCGATGAAACTGGCCGAAGCAAATTGTTTCCCCGCACTTTTGAGCCCACTACAGGGTTGACTCTTTTAACCTCAAGATGATACAGACTTTTTACAGAAGACTCGACCTTGGTCCGTGTGTCGTTGCTGCAGTCCACTGTCACCGGTACACCAAAGCTCCCGCTTATTGCGACTGTGCATTCATCCAAGGCATGGCCTAATCGTGTCGTTGATGTGAGGATTGGGGGTCACATTATAGACCATAATGCAGTCGAATGGTGGAGTGGCGCACTGCGCAGACGAGTATTATGGCCAAAGATCCCCGTAGACGCATATACTATACATTCTTCTTACACATCCTTTTCGTCCGGGTCACTGTCTTCTGTAACATCACCATCGCCAACATATTACAATCACTGTTCCCCGCATCAGAGCTGCGAGTTTGTCTTGATAATTGGATTCTAAAGTGAAGATAGGGGGTCTCTGTTGAATTGTCGCCGGCCGTAATCAAGATAATGCGTGAGTTCCGAGTTCTGGTATTGCACCAGACCGGTCACGTTCCATAGCTAGCGAACACTGAGAGAATATATTGTTAATCTGTGTCATGGTCGGCCGGCTGTTGGCGTAAAGCAACCCCAGGTCTTCCTCACCAGCCTGTTGTCATTCACGCCAACCAATTGTTGGAGAACCGTCCCGTACATAGTACGCACCTAGTCACCTACGCTACACTCATTAAGTTTCCTTTTTTGGACTACCATCACCTTAGCGCTACCGCTCGTTCCCGCTTCCTCCAGTCCGTTATACTCGACTGGAGGTAAGCTCACCTATATCACTCATTACCATAGCTCATTACTCACCATATGTACAGGCTAACTGCCTACTCC
>JBBPJV010000260.1:0-31308 GCA_038088915.1 Sutorius aff. eximius
TCATCACTGCACGCCAGCATGGCATTGCAGTCGGGAGGAGCCCCGTGTCCATCGCGGGTGGTGCGATATACTTTACGTGCTTGTTGTTGGGCATACCAAAGCCTGCACGGGACATCAGTGCGGTGGCGGGGGTTCATGAGGGGCCAATCAAGCTCGTGTATAGGCAGTACTATCAGGAGCGAGAGAGGTTGGTGAGGGGAGAGTGGATCAGGGATGGCAGAGTTAAGATGGATAACCTGCCTGCAGCCGCGCAGTATCTTGGGCTGTGGTGATCCTTCTCATCCACGTTTCACGCCACTGGCACATACAATACTCACACTGTAGATTAGTTTGAACCCTAATATGACATGGACGTTTTCCCAATAATCTGAGTGATGTGAGACGGTCGTCTTGATGGCTCGTATGAGCTAAAAAATATTATTGTTTGCCTCTTCGTTTGCCTTTGGACCTGCCAATCGACTCTCGGCCTAATGTAAAACCACCCCTGCCTTTGCCGACTGCCCGAATCACGTTCCGGACGTTGAGCACATCATCACCACCTTTTGCTCGTCGAGCGCGTTTGGTCTCGCCCCAGCCAACGCTCGCATTGAAACCCTGCGTACCACACCTGGGGTTCTTACCGCCGTGGTGTCGTTCAATCCAGCGTGGCCCACCTTACATGATCACAAGTTTAAGAAACCCAGTGGAGACCTACCAGCCCCCTCTTTCGGCGAGGAGGCTCCATAGCGTTTGGGGTCGGATGCTTACTTTCCTGGGGATGCTTATCGAGGGTGTGAAAATTTCGCTGGGGAAGAGCAGACTTGAGGTTTATCAGACGATCCGCAGGCACAGGGCTCTGTCCAAGCCAGCCACGAGGGAGCCCATCAATGCCCTCCTTCACTTTGTATGGGAAACTTTTGTCGCAACCCGCCCCGGCGAGGGCGAGGAGTGATAGTCGCATCGTTGGCTCAGATTCCAGTGGACACTCGTTGAATGGATTTGCCGTTACTCCTCGAATGTTCCCTCTTAAAATCGAATTTGAGGACAACGTCAAACTAGTGTCAGGGGGAGGGTGCCGAGCATTACGTCGTAAACTCCAGGTGGGTGAATTCAACTCGCTTGCGACCTCTCGTTTTTGTTCATCTGCCAGCCCCTTGTTGCCATAGCTTCCGACACACGAGTGCAGGATCGAGGGAAAAAGAGCTCTGGAATCGAGAGGTGACATGATGAACAAGCCGAATTGGTGGTCTGAATGGGTAGGTTCGTCATCAGTCAAGATGACAGTGGCAGAACCACGTACGCGAAGCGAGTTGGTGTGTTCGAGACCTCAGGCAACATTGAGTTGAAGCCTTGTGAATATAGGTCACCAGTATAATGCTCCACAGAGCCTGCAGATCAATTTAAAGCATCTAGACACCTCGACAGCGGATACACGTGTGCGTTCAGGGAGCTGGACAACCATCTTTTCCAGTGTACGCTTCCTCAGGTTGGGTGTTCCGACAGGCTTTTTGCCGTTTCACAGCGCTTAGTACGGACCTGCGCTCGCCGGACTTTTGGATATTCAAGCCGCGGTGCTAGCCTAAATACATGGGGTTCCAAATCGTACAGCCGCGTGCTCAATATGTCGGGTGAAATTGGTACGAGTCGCTCGTGGAATGTGTGAGCAGCGAAGCAGGATGTGTAGGCCTCAAGATTTCCGGAGCAGATCCTCCAGGATCTGCCGCACATCACCTGCCTTGACCCTTCCTCCACTTAGCTGCATCACCTTGCCCATGATCCGATTCATGACTTTTAGGTTCCCACCTCTCACTTTCTCAGCTTCTTCAGGGAGCGTCTCGATGGCTTCTAAACACCAATTCTTCAAGAGGGACCCATCCTTGTCGGACACCGCCAATAAACCCAATCCTTTTGCCAATACCGAAGGGGGAGTCGTGGAGCGTGACGTGACCATGTGGCGCAACAAGTTCTTTCCCGATGTCCCTGGAAATGACGGGTGAACAAATGGTTGTTTGATAAATACCAATACACGTACCTGTAATCTTTCCACTTTGCACCATGTCGACCAACTCGCCCATTTGATCCACGGAGACGGAATTGTCGCTAAACGTTTCTTTGCGGGCAGCGAGTTGACCGAGCAGCTCGTGTATCATCCTAATGTGGCCTCAAGATGCGAGCCCGAATACGATGCTTGAACGTAGACATACCAATTCACGGCCACTTTTGCAGATCGCCCTTGGGCAAGGCGGTCAAAGTACTGGACAGCGCCCTGGGTAGGTTCACCATCGAAGCGGACCTCTCGGCCGGCGTCCACGGCCATGAGCATCTCCGCTTCTTGTTCGGTCAATCCCATGCCCATCAATCGTGCACGAATCTCTCGAGGGAGCTCTGGCATAGAACTCCGAACGCGAGCAACGAATTCCTAGAAGGGGGGTCGAATGCTTAACAAAGTGGAAGAAAAGGGATACGAACGGAAGATAGAAGGAGCGGTGGCAAGTTGGGGTCTGGCATGTATCGATAATCTGGAGAATCTTCCTTACTTCTCAACTTGAACGTCTCCGCCTTGACCTCGTCAAACCCACGCGTCTCTTGAAGTACGCTCCGGCCACTTTCAAGGAGGTTGATATGCCGAGATACTTCAGATGCTGAAAGCCACGTCGTGATCTATGTTCTGGAATGGGAACGGGGGGACGCACTGATGGCCACCATCATGAACCTGACGCTATTGAGGTTTTTAATTTCACATCGCGTCCCCCGAGGATGCCCATGCTTATTCACGGAAACGTTCACATCACATCGGAGAGAGCCCTATCACACATGCATTAGGCAAGAAAGGGTGCACGAGCAAGTACTCACGAGTTCCATGCTGCCGTCGCTCGCCCCGACAGCCCTGAGCATAGCCTGTAGGGTGCGAACATAGTCGCCAGCCTCTTCTGGAGACCTTGGGGGAAGCAAAGAGGCGCTCGGCTTGCAAAAATCCCGATACTAAGTTGGCTACAAGTCTCACCTCATGTCGGGTTCAGAAACGATTTCCATCAACCCTGAGCCCGCTCGGTTGAGGTCGACCTGTGTGATGTGGCGACGTGTATCGAATATCGACTTGGCGGTATCCTGACAATGAAGAGTAGTAGGGTGGGCATTCGTGTAGAACGTATCAAGACGCGCTGCAAACCTGTTCTAGCTGTATCTGGGTGATTCCGATTCGAATGTTATCACGCGACAGGTCCAAATAACCACCTTTTGCCAACGGTGCTACACAAAGCATGTATAAGTACCCCGCAGATGACATCAACGAAGTAAAAAATGTATCACAACTCACCATAGCGCTGCGTGATTTGGTATCCCGAGGGTAGATCAGAATAAAAGTAGTGTTTCCTGTCGAACGCCGAGTGTGGTTGGGTATGTGAGTTGAGTGCGATGGCAGTTCTAACGGCGAGCTCGACGCATTTTGGGTTTAACATCTGCGTGTCTGCATGTAAGTGGGACTGTCGAGCCAACATAAAAGCGTTACTCGCGGGGAGTGTCCCGGGCAATGCAGCGTCATAATAGGTGACGAACGAGTTTGGCGTTTCACCAGGTTTCGAAGTCAACGTACCTGCGCATCGAATGAGGGGAAGATGTCCCAATGGTGCTACACACTGACCGGAAAACAGTTTTCTCCGTGACTTGATCTGAGCGTGGGCCTCGATGCCCACGACAACCTCCCAACCTGGCCATCGCTTGTCCCCACGCACTGGGCGTTCTTTGTGTAAGCTTCTAACGCTGAGCGGTCTCCAAAGTTGCTGCAACCGTCGAACCCGCCACGGACACTGGCGGACAATCATCAAGGAGAATTTCCTTTCTTGGATAAATAATAATTTGTTTGCTATGTACCATTTTGGACATCACATTCAAAATATAACCACTCGACAATGTTCGTGGCGTCTTAGATGCAACCTCAGTCGTGGGGTATGCAAACCATTGATTATTGACGGGCTGATGTACGTGGAGCGACGTACAGCTTTCAGGGGTCCATCACTGGCTGTGGTGACGGTCGAACACCCTTACGGCGCGGGACTGCGTTTGATACCGCGACAATAGCCTATATGGTGTCTCGATTACGTCGATTTGGCATGCAGAGCCCCCTTAATATCATTGTGAGCTGATGAACATATCATCATCATGTCTTGCCTTGCCACGCACCGCTTATTATCAGTATATCCACGGTGACTCTAAATTCACCGCTTGGAATGCCTCCTTGGTTCGATTTCCCCTCCTTGCGCCACCGTGGCTGAAACAAAACACAGAGGAAAAGGTCAATTTCATCATCGGAACCCTACTCCGCGAATCAGGTCCTCTTCATCGTTGGCATCCACACTGGATCAATCCAGCTTTCGTCCAGGAATCTGGCAGGTCATTTCTCAGGATGCCGCTAGAACAGACGCCCGTATCGACACAGCAGATATCGACTCCATTCTCCCCGTCTATGAACCGACGAACAAGGGAATCTGCCTGAGAACGGGTATAGAGACGAGCACACTGTAGGAATCGTCTGTGTTTTCTTTTCTCTTCTCACCAGTCCGGTGTCGATCTAGCTTGGCGCGCGGTGATAGGTCTCGCAATCACACCAACGGACTGCCTTCGGAGCTTTCGTCACCGCCTTCCACTTTGTAGTCGGTTTTCTTTCATTTCTTAGTTAATAATATCCAGCTCAGAGTGCTCCATTCAAGTCGATCGTTCCTTCAGATGGAACCTTGTGAATCATTCATGTACACCTACAATCTCCTTGCAGGCAACGCTGACCTGCAGGTCTTTATTTTGTACGCTCCGTATTCGTCCACGTCCAACGAATCACTCATGAGTTTCAGGATAGAGCCAGAGCCCAGCCGGCCATATCATCACACATTTTCTCTGTCGATGAAACTCGGTCATGTCGAACGTGCCATCTCCAAACCCATCACCTTGAAGCTCTCTGCAGATCCCCGTGGGTTAGACTTTGTCGTTTTGTAAGTACTGGTCAACCTTCTTTTATTTCGTCAAGAACCTGCCGCTGATCACCGTAACAGCGCGTTCCCTCCTAGAGCCAGTCTCCCTACGGGTTCTCTCTTTCATCTTCGAGTCTGGTTACGCACTGCAGGTGTCGATCATTGTTTATTCAGCGAAAAAGATCTCTGGTTTGGCAAAGACCCGGACTTCAGAGCGATCGCCGACGCGTCCTTCGCTACTCTCCGCAACACGGCTCAAAATACGCTAATCTACCAGGCCATCGTCGGACGTGCACATGTTAGCTTCATCGTCAGGTCTGTTCACATTCACATCTCCCCCCTTTCCCTATACTATCTTCTCACGATGATGCTGGTGCCTTTCCTGACAACCCAGATGGAAACTAATCGAACCCGACGTTTATGCGCTCTCGCTCGATTACGAAGCGGGCGGTGCGGGAAGAACGCTCTTTGAGGACTACCATCTAAGGCTTTATTGTGATCCAAAAATCGTTTCCTTTCTGATCTAGTAAGCACCCTCCTCTACCATCCCTTTCACAAGTGACGTTAAATGTTGTCTATCCACACGCCTTCCAGCTCTCTCCCCGTCCCATCTAGTCCACCTGGTGCAAGCCACCGCTTACGTTTCTGGCTCCGAACACCACACTCTCCATTCCCATCCACAACCCGTCCCTACCCTATCAACTCCCACTCATCCCAATCCTACCTCTACCAACGTCTCTGGAAATCAGACGACTTTAAGATCGGCGCACACCTCAACTTTGAATCGATTTGCAACAAAATCATCCTCGCCACCCGTCAACCTGACGACCCCCCAACGTTCGACGCCGCATTGATGCCACTCGCACCGAACCGTCGGCGGGCATCTCGGCTCACGCGGAATGCGGGCGTCGACGACACGGACGAGTCAGTTAACGATCAGTAGCACCCTGTAGTTGTATTTATCGCTGGACGGTTTTCGTTTCTTATATATAATCAGACCGACACGCCCGGTAGCGGAATACTTTTTGTCGATGCGTAACTTACGATACATGTGTTTTATCCTGGGGTACGGGGAGACGATTTATGAAATGGGCATGAAATGCTATAACACAACCGTGGCATCTGTGGATCGAAACGGGGAGATGAAAAAAAAAATGCTAGAGACAAAACACAATGCATAGAACCAAGCAGAACGGGAAAAGAGAGGTCTGGAGGGAAACGGAAGAGACAGCAGAGGGCGACCGCCCTACTGATTTCGATCGCCTAGTCATGTCGTGCTTGAGTCGCAGCGTACCCAGATCAATGGTCTAGGCGTGCAATGTGACGGCCTAAATTTCGCAGTTTCTATCGATGGCACCCGGGATGCTGGACGATCACACGATGGCAGCCAGGCCATCTTCACCACTCTTCCTGTTCTATGTCACTTAAAGAGAGTGGCAATGAGCCTTGTGACCATCTTGGAAATCTACCTTTGTCTTTATCTTTCTGCGTGGCGGTAGCAGACTTCCCAGACCTCCTAAACATGCGACGTTGCGATCAGTCTTGGTCTAGCAATGACAGGATACGAACTTTTGGCCCTTCTGGGACTTATTGAGCGACTTGGCTAATTTCTGCACGTCGTATGGTATAACGAGACCGAGAATCAATCAAACGGAAACGGTCGTATATCAAACACGCACCTTTGCTGCCTTGTGCTGCCTCAACGCTCGTCTTGCTTGTCGATCACGTTCATCGAAAACGTCGTCCGGCAACGCAGAGCTATACGAAAGTTTGAAATGAAGAACACGCATCTTACGCAATTCATAGTGTTGACATACCGTTTGATACGCCGAACAAGGATATCCATTTTAGATTCATCATACCTTTCCCATGTCTTGACTAGCTTCGTGAACTCCGCGATAGGGTATGACACATCCAGTTTTCTTGGACCAACAAAATCGACTTTGAGTGGAAATTAGAGTGGGATTCTGATGCCCTCCACGGAATCGTGGCGTACTTGGTTTACGCTCGATGAGGAGGCCAATGTATAACGTGGCTGAATAAACGGTGCTGGCACCTTCGATCCCTTCGATATCAATCTTTGACCGCTCTGCAACCGCATCTAATATCTGTCCCTGCGCCACTTGGAGTGCTTCCTCTTGTGATATGCAGTGCGACACTTGCTCGAAGCCCTTACTGAATGGATGGGCTAAGATGAGGGAATCGATGCATTCGAGCTTCGTGACAAGTTTCCACATTCGCGACTCGATGGTTCGTGCCCTGGAGGGAGTACATAGATTGCATCTGAAAACTAGAGACCGCGTACCACTTGATATGGAGCTCAGGGTCGCTCGTGGATGCAATTACTTGCAGGTAATGTTGATACTTGTGGAAGAAGTCGTGTTTCGCGAAAAGCTCAGACCAAATCGCCTTATCAACGATTACTCGATACATAATGTCGGCACCTGGGCACCTTCAATTGAACATTCAGTGATTAAAAAACGGAGCCAAAAAACCTCTCTCGAACTCTTCCGTGATGATCATTTGTGTCGAGGTTGTAACATTGTGAGTAGTGCACCTCGCTGGGTAAGCGGGCGTGATGATAGGCATTCTATGCAACCGATCTGCGGGGCATAACTGCGCAATATCAGGACACTCAGATGATATTGGTTGGCGAACGGTGCACCTCGGGATTCCATACTCGGACCCGTAAAGGCCCCTGCTCGATTCGTTTCAAGAGCACTGGTTGTGGCCAGGACCTGCCTCTCTGTCATATCGGTTGGACGGATATGATGATGACGCGGCTTACCACTGATACATGGTGATAAAGAATTTGCTGACTATCGTTCCAGTGATTGCATTTGGATATAGTTGGCATACTCGAGCAACGAGTATAGCCCAGGTACCACCACCAAAGAATCCATTCACATTTGAATAAATTGCTCTTCCTGGTATCCTCTGTGCCAAGCGGCATAAACAAAGGTAAGAAAACACCCACTTTGCGCCCAAAGTTTGATGCAGCGCAACGAATCCCGATAAACCTGGATATTTGGTACCAGACGCAAGATCTCGTAGTTGATTCTTGTCCCTAAAGGTCCAGTTAACCTGAGCTCAAGATCCCAAACTAACATGACACCCTACCGTTGAGACTCCGCACACATCGTTGGTCCAGGTTCCGCAGAAGGTTGTCGTCTCCTAAGGATAGGTCATCAGGTATCGATGATAATGCTAGGCTCGCCATCGAGAGATCCAGAGGAATGCCAGAAATCATTGTCTTTATGATAGGGACATGGGCTTCTGGAACACCCTAGGATGATTGTTCACTTGGCCAATAGCGTACGATCTAGCAGAGACACTCACCAAAACCTCCGTCACACCTTCCATGCCTCGTAGCATTCCTTCGAACACATCGAAGAAATGCCCGCGCGACACGTGCTTTGGAACCACACACAGGATATCGATATCGGAGCCAGGTCCGTGCACACCCAGATGAAATGAACCGAAAGTGAAAATCTTGCCCCCCGCTGCATTCGCAGCAGCATCTGATAGCCCGCGTTTCAAAGAAATGTGGTACACAAATTTCTTGACGAGCATAGCAACGCGCTCAACGACCAACTCTCTGCGAAAGATCAGGACGATATCAGCAATCTTCGTTGTGGTTGTAATTGCCAGTTGCTCCCCGTAGGCAATTGGGTTTTTGGGAAATCCCGATCGTACCTCGTCTGGGCTTCCTCTACGCTTTCAAAGGCGTTTTGATCTCGTAGTTCCTCCATGAGAGTCGTTGTGATCTCCTTCTCTCGCTCAGTGGATTCGGCAGTTGAAATGGGTTTTGTCACACCAAGACACCTACCAAACGACCTGCAATGTCAGCTGGGTGCATAGTTGCATAGATGGGAACTGCTAGAAGCTCTACCCTTTGGGCCGATCAGTTGCCATTCTGTTGTGGGAAACACTAAATGAGTAACACTGAGTTAGGGATGCGATTGTGACGGGACACTGTAGTGGGGTGGTGTTGGCACGGGCTCAAGCTAGCACTGGAGGCTACTATGTGGGTTCCCAACAAGTCGTCCCGCAAGCCATCTTGCCATCAGCCGTCTCAATCCCGTCCACCCATTTGGCTCCGCGTTGATACCGCTCATGCGGAACCAGGCGCCTCGGCCCGCGCGGAACGCCGATGTCTAAGACCAAAAGTCGTACTTTCCCAACAGCTTTTCCTTTTTTAAAAAATGACTAGATCACACTCTCTGTTCGCAGAATATTTATAGTTGATGTGTAATTTACGATACAGGTTTTGTCTTGAGCTATTGGGAGACGTTTATGAGGCGGGAACGAAAAATTGTAATACAACCATGGGATGTGTGGATCGCAGCCACTCGACTGGACACGGACACCAGGAGAAGGGAGAAACGTTAGAAGCGAAACAAGACCATAGACGGAACCAAGCAGAACAAGAGGGTTGGAAGAAAAAAGGGGGGGAAGAGACAACATCGAAAGGGAACTGTCCTGCTGAATCCCTTCCCCTAGTTATACCATGTTTGGGTCGCAGTGCGCCTAATCCATTCTAACGCCTCGTTTTTCGAGAAAATGCCTGTAGAAAGAAGAATAAATAAATCCAGAGAAAAAGGAATAGAGCAACAGCAAGGACTGTGCATCGACGATTTAATGTATGGACCATCATCCCGAGAGTGCCACATCCTACAACGAGGAACGCAGGCATTAATCGGAGGAGAGATTGGGGGAATGCGTTCGGAGACGTATACTTGCGAGGGCCCATGCGCATGACCAAGGCTATGAGTATCGCGTCTTCTACTGGGCCGCGACAGCACCCGTAGCCAAGACCGGGTTATCACGCAACGGCAGCTGAGGCGTCTTGACTATCCTTTCGATAGGTACGGATGCGATTTCTCGATCTTTCAAGCTTTGCGGGGCCGGTGCTGGGCCTAATGACAACCCTGGAATGCCGCTCTCGTCTTCGTCTTTCGGCGCGACGGTAACCGGCATCTCAGACCTGCTAGACATGCGATGCTGTGGTCAGTCTCGACCCAGTGAGAAGAGCAGGGCACGGACCGTCGCTTCTTGTTGGGCATGTCGGGAGAGGTATGGTTCGACTTGCCAGGTCCCTTCACGTCGCACGGTAAGTGGGAATTAACAGAATCAAGAGCCAGTGGAAGAAAACGGCCGAATGTCGAACACGCACTTTGCCTGTTTTGGGGCGCTTCAACGCTTGTCTTGGTTGTCGTTCGCCTTCATCAAACACGTAATCCGGCAGGGCAGAACTGTACGGGGAGCTTGCATGAAGGACACACGTGCTATGGAACCACGTATCTTAAAATACCTTTTTATATTCCGAACGAAGATACCCATTTGAGATTCGTCGTATTTTTCCCACATCTTGACAAGTTTTGTGAACTCCGTGGTAGGGTATGATATATCCAGTTTTCTTGGGCCAATGGAACCAACTTGAGGAGCGTGATACATCAGAATGGAATTCTGATACACTTGATGAAATCGCGAGCGTACTTGGTTTAGGCTCGACGAGGAGACCAATGTAGAACGTGGTTGAATAGACAGTGCTGGCATCTTCGACCCCTTCAATGTCAGCCTTCATCCGCTTCGCGATCGCATCCGATATCTGCCCTTGTGCCACCTGACACACTTCCTCTCGTGATATGCAGTGCGACACTTGCTCAAAACCTTTGATGAATGGATGGGCTAGGATGAGAGAATCGACATATTCAAGTTTCATGACAAGTTGCCGTATTCGTGACTCAACAGTTCCTGCCCTGGGAAGAGTATGCAAATTGCATTGGATTGGGTCACGACTAGGTGCCGCTTACCATTTGATTTGGAGTTCAGAGTCACCCGTGGACGCAATGACTTGGAGATAATATCGATACTTGTGGAAGAAGTCGTGCTTCGCAAAAAGTTCGGACCAGCTCGCGGTCCCGACGATGACTCGGTCCACAATGTCGGCACCTTGAGAGCTTCAATCAAATATCCAAAGATGGGAGAACAAGGCAAACACCTTTCTTAAATTCTTCGGTGACGATCATTTGCGTTGAGGCTGTAACGTTATGAGTAGCACACATCGCAGGGTAAGCGGGCGTAATGATAGGCATTCTATGTGACCGATCTGCGGGGTACAACTACGCAATGTCAGTAGGCGTTCGGATGATAAGATGACTAGCTGAAGGCGCGCCTTTGGATTCCATACTCGAACTTGTAACGGCCCCTCCTCGATCTGCTTCAAAAGCACCGGTTGCGGCCAGGACCTGGGGCCTCATCATATCATTCGAAGAGACTCCGAGATAAAGGTCCAACATACCACTGATACATGATAATGAAGAATCTGCTGACTATCGCTCCAGCAATCGCACTTGGGTATAGTTGACATACTCGGGCGACGAGGATGGCCCAGGCGACACCACCAAAGAACCCATTCACATTTGAATATATGGCTCTTCCTGAGACTTGCTGTGAGTAACGTAACTGGATGTGAGAAAACACCCACTTTGCGCCCAAAGCTTGATACACCGTAATGAATCTCGATAGACCTGGACGTTTGGCACCAGGCGCAATATCTCGTCGTTCACCCTCGAACCTAAGAATCGAGTCAACCCAAGCTCAAGATACCAAGCCCATAAGATACATCACCATTCAAACTGCGCACACATCGTTCGTCCAGGTTCCGCAATAGATTATCGTCCTTTAATGATAGGTCATCGGGTATCGATGATAACGCTAACCGCGCCATCAAGAAATCGAGAGGAATACCAGAAATTTTTGTTTTTATGATGGGAACGTACGCTTCGGGAACACCCTGGGATGGTTCAGTTGGCCAACGATCGAATATACAATTGAACGAATCAATTCACCGAGACTTCCGTCACACCCTCCATGTCCCGTAGCATGCCCTCGAAGACGTCGAAGAAATCCTCGCGAGACACATGTTTCGGGACCACACACAGGGTATCGATATCGGAGCCGGGTCCGTGCACACCCAAGCGATATGAACCGAAAGTGAAAATCTTGCCACCAGCAGCGCTTGCAGCAGCTTCTGATAGCCCATGTTTCAAAGAAACTTGGTAGACGAACTTTTTGACAAGCGCAGCGACACGCCCAAGAACTGATTCCCTGAAAATGTCGGGACGGTGTCAGCATTCTCCGTCGTGGTTGGAATTGGTTCTTCCCCGCAGGCAGCGATTGAGTCTTTGAGAAATCTTGATCGTACCTCGTTCGGGCATCCTCTACACTTTCAAAGGTGTTCTGATTTCGTAGTTCCTCCATAAGAGTCGCCGTGACCTCCTTCTCTCGTTCAGTGGATTCGGCAGTTGAGATGGGCGCTGTCACACCAAGGTAGCTGCATAACGGGTGGTGTTAGCTGGGAACACGAGACGGATAGAAGCTGCCAGCGGTGCAGATGTTAGTTACCCTTTCTCAGTTGTCATTTTGTTGCAGGAAACAATAGGACTGAATGAAGTTGGCGGATGCGAATGCGGGGTGGTAGTCGAAGTTACTCAGCTCGGACTTCTCCCCGAATGCCCGCCACCGGGTCGTGTCAATGCTTAGTCAACAATCGCACCGTGCCGCATCGCCTGGTTCGTCAGTCAACAAAGGACGCTCGCTCGATAGAAGTAGCTACGCGACAAGTTAGACTGGTCTTGGTTTTGAATCTTTTGTTCTTGATTTTTTTTTTGGCCTCGGAACGGGTTGCACTGTCTTCTCGGCTCTTCTATTTACCCCGGACACCTTACAGCCTTGTAAACACACCGGCCACCGGACTAAACCCATTCACTGGCTACAAAGGGTGCCACTTCCCCGGCGGGCATGACGGACAAAACCTAATGGTCAAGGTATCGTGAAAGGCGCAGCAAGACATCGTGGCGCACATTGGGATGCTGACCTTCTTGCCCGCCCGAACTGACCCCATGGCGCCCAGGGCTCTCACGTTCATAGCCAGGAGGCAGATAAATTACGGTCAACCATGCGACAGCACGAGGTCTCTGCGTCATGTTTGCTAAGTATGAATCATCCGGCTAGACCATCCTGTGAATTGAAAGGTGCTCTCAAGGTGCAAAACAAATTGGGGAGCCCCGACAAACACCTGTCGATGGCCGCGTGGAGTGACGAGGTGCTTGAAAAGCTAGACTCCCGAGGCAATGGATCACCTTGCTGTCAAATCGGGGCCGTAGTCAACTGCTCATGAATTTCCGGTTGAATGTTTGCGGCTGAATGTCGAGGACTGATGGCCGTGAGGATTCAAGTTTCTCTACACTTCCCGAGCCATTTTAGATGGCAGATCACATGCTGCATTCGCTACGAACGATAAGCGAGCAGGGAAGGGTAGAAGACTAGGCACCGAGGTGTATATACAAAATGCGTTGATTAAGCGGTACATCCGCTGCCAATTTCTTCATCGTCTTATTCAACGCGGATACTGCACGAGTGTGATCCGGCCGGCCAGACTCGCCCTTCATATCCTCGTAAAACCATGACGTGATCTTGTTCGTCTCAGCCTCATCTACCGCCCACATCGTCCCAATGACGGAGCGAAATCCGGCAAACTGCATCGCCGATGCCAGATGGATTACCTCATCCGGGCTCTCTTCATCTCCAACTGTCGTTCGGGATTCTCTGGATTACACTGGATAATCTGTTGGATTGTGAACCGTCTGTCATGGAGAGCGAACGCGGACTCGAATGGCTGTTTCCGATTGGGGATACCATGACACGCGAAGTGTACCCAGTTACTCTCACCGAGTTCTTCGGTGACCCGGACAATATAGGACTCCGCGCCTTCAATGCACGTGTACATGACGGGGCCGTCGACACGCTGACCAGTGCTGGCCAGTTCAGATCCGACAGAAATTAGTTCGCTCTGACCATTGGCCGCCGCTTGACCCATAGCAACGAAGCGTTTTACTTTCTTTGCAGAATCATGTCGTCTGGCACGAATGAGGGTGGTGAGGGTGGGAGCGTAAGACGAGGTGTAGAGATCGGCGAGTCTCTTTTGACCCTTCCTGAACGGCGCAGCGGTGTGCAAGGGAAGGTGAGAAAACTCGGCAGTGGGACACCACCATATGCGTGGCTGAAGTGGATGAATTGTCCGAAGGAAATCGGCGATGGGGAGAATGACTTTGTCCCAGAGTTTCCGCAAACTGATGCCAAGTTCCTTTGTCACGTCCATTGACGATAATTCTTGAACATCTCCCTTTGTGATTGACAATGGATCGCGGACAGGATCCTGGTTAAATAAGATAACAAGAACGTCGCAACCATAGCCGCTGGCGTTCACAATGATCACGGGACACTCACGGGCTGCTTGTGATCGGAGAAGAGTGAGGGAAGAAGGAACCGCGAGAGGCCGGGCAACTTGCGAATGCCAGCAACGACCTTCTCCAGTTCGATATTGAGACTGCATACCCGATCGTGTTGACTAGCGCTAGGCGAGTTGAGGGCCTTGCGAATCCGCAAAGTCAGCTGTATGAATTCGTCTACCAGCAACTTCCCTGTGGGGCCAGACGCAATGACATCGTCAAGTGGAGAACAAAGGCGAATGAGCCGGCCCCAAAGCACACCCCGACCTTGTTTCAAAAGCTCGACTGATTTGGTAGGAGAGTGGTCATGAAGGCAAGCTGAGAATGCGTCAACAGCGAGCGACGACGTTAAGCTCTTAAAGACGGTGAGATGTTGAGGTAAGGAAGGCAATGTGACCAGGTGACGAATAAGTAATCGAGTTGTTGTTTCATATGCTAGAACCGTAGTGGGGTGATGGAACCGCTGTGCCACACGGATCCATGCTTTCGCGGCAGACATATCAGTGGCTGATGCCGTTTGTGGCATATATGTTAGCTTAGGATAGAGATCGAATAGTTTCCGCTTTATCATCCAGCTGACCCAGCCGTGTGAATCGGGTATGGAAGTAGCTTGCAAGGTTGGTCAGGGACGTCGACCACTAAGGGTGTCCCAAAAGATGTTGATCGACATGGGTGCTTGGGTGGGTAAAGTGCCAGCACATCTCGACCAAGGACAATGACCTTGCTGAGGTCCTCCATCTCCCCGAGTTGGCTGTACCGCGAAGAGAGATCAACTGCGAGGTTGTTCGAGGACATCGATCGGCCTGGGTGACCTGGTGGGCGGATCTCTAGTGCATTTCGGTCGAGGGGAGTGGATTGAGATCCTCCATCGCTCAGAGTTCGTTGTACCGTGTGGAAAGGCGATTTGCAGGATTGATTAAGGAAATTGCCCGGTCTGGGTGCCCTGGTGCACGAAGCGCTAGTGCACCTCAATCAAGTCCAATGGCTTCGTTGAAGTCTTCCATCTCCCTGAGCTGTTCGTGCCGAGTGCAAAGATCGACTGCAAGGTTGCTCAAAGACATTGCCCGGTCTGGATGCCCTGGTGGATGAAGAATCGGAAGGTCTCGACTGAGGGTAATGGCTTCGTTGAGGTCCTCCATCCCCCCGAGTTGATTGTAACGTATGAAGAGGTCAATTGCGAGGCTGTTCAAGGACATTGACCGATTCGGGTGACCTGGTGGACGAAGTGACAGTACAGCTCGATCAAAGACAATGGCCTCGTTGAAGCCCTCCGTTACCCCGAGTTCGTTAGACCGTGCGGAGGGATGAATCGCAAGATTGTTTAAGGACATAACCCGATCAGCTGCCCTGGTGGGCGAAGGGCTAGCGCATCTCGGTCGAGGATGATTGCCTCGTTGAGGTCTTCCATCACTCGGACCTGGCCGTAGCGATCGTTGAGATGGTTTGAAAGCCAAGGTAATGCGTCGGGTCGCCGAGGGTGTCCCTCTGGGCAAGGCCCGAGTGCCTCGCGATCAAGGGTGATCGGCTCGTCAAGGTAGTCACTCCCGCCGTTCTCCTCAAACCTGCAGACAAGGGACTTCGCCTGTGAATACATCTCTTCAACTGGTTTGGGTGCATGATTTCATTGCTCTTCGCACAAGCAGGAGAAACCTACACGTTGAATCCATGCTGCCTTGGTTCTGTATTGACTCGTGTTCGGGAAAAGATCGTGCGAGCGAGCGAGAGCCAAAAAGGCAACAAGATGGCATGACCAAATATTACTGCGATTGCGGAGAAACGAATGATCATGACGCAATCCTGGTGGCTTGTGCGGTGAACCATCTTCGACAGAGATGTTCTCTTCTGGGTGGGTGGGAAATTCGTGATTTGAATGTCATTGATCCGGGAGAACATTTACTATGTCGGACCCCATAGCCCCAGGTGTCATGCATGGCCAATTGATCGCGAGCTCTGAACTTCAAATTATGGTGCACTGTGGTACTGATACGCGTGGCGTCCTTGATGGCGGGACCGTAGATCTCATTCTGAACGGGCGGTCTACTTGAGTGAACAGCGTTTTTAAGCGTGAGGATTCACTGTAATCCACGGGGTTTAATGGTCCATTCAGAAGGACTACGTACGTCGTACGGAAGTCCTCAAATAAGTTCATCTCATGTAAGAACAGGATGCCCCGGATGTTTTGCCGACCTTCAGAATGGTCAAAGTATTTGGGACAGCCCCCACACGCCCCTCGAGTGACAGGACCTGAGCCTCTGCTACTTCGACTGACCCATGTAGTCCGACGACGGATGCCGAACCTCGGCCTCTAAGACGTTCCGCGTATTGTCTAGAGTCCACGACTCCAATAGTTGGGCTGCAGAAACGGTCGTCAACTTCACCCGCTTGGCACCTTCCTGGAAACTTTCGCTGCCCCTCTCGCTGATCCTTTCTCTCTGATTTTCATCCCCAGACTCGTATCCCGCATCCGAATTATGCACGCATTTCGGCTCCTTCTTTGCCAAGTTCCCCGCACACTGGGATTGTACGCGGAAGTGGGGCTGTGCAAGCCAGTGGGGAAGGGTTTTCAGCCGGGTGGTAGGCTCTAGCTTGATCAGCTCCTCCACGGGCACACCTTCTGCATCCTTTGCATCACGCTATCAACCCGATCATAGTCCCACACCAGGGATAGGGCAAGCAAAGGTGAAGAGGGAAATTGCCGTCAGCCATGTAAAATCTAATAGACGACAACTTGGTGTGCTCACGTCCATCCGCTGCTTCATCTCCCATACCACTTCTACATACTGCTCTAGGGACTGTGGCCCCCGTATTTTGCTCAGCCCGTCCCGCAAGTCCGTCTCCCGCGCGAGGGCGGGCCGCAGCAGCTTGAATAAGTGACCTTTGACCGCGCTTAGTGATGTCGGTGTCTTCAAACTCTGTACGATCTTCAGGTACTCGAGGGCCAGGTTCGCATGCGGGAGATGTAGCCCCGTATCAAATGTTCGTCTTGTTCCAGACACGTCACCCGTATCCACACCGATACCGTCAACCATACTTGCCGACGCGAACAACGCCGGATTATATAGCTGTCCTTCCGCTGACATTACGGCGTCCGCACCAGTCTCCGCCAAGCAACGCTCGATGTCAGAATGGTACAAAATATTGCCATTGGCAAAGACGGGCACAGAAACGGCCGCCTTAACGGCACGTATCTTGGCCCAGTCTGCCAATCCAGTGTTCTGACCACGTTGCTCGCGGAGACGCCCATGGCAGGTAAGTATCTGAGCACCCGCGCGCTCGAGCATGAGGGCATATTCGACCGTTTTTTGGATGGTAGGAAACACACGAAACTTGGCCGTTACGGGGATTTCGAGTTCTCGATGCAGGGTATTGACTGTTCCAAGTGAGACCAGAGGTCAAAAGGAGGGTGAGACTACCGACGAAGGACCAGACTTACTTAACCTATAAATCAGGTCCCAATCTTCCATTAGAAACGATCCATAGTGTCCGGATCGCGCAATCTCCTGTGGACATCCCAAATTCAAATCGACTGCGTCACAATGACCCTGAAGTGCTTGTGCAGACTCGAGTAGCTGATCGGGATCATTGGCGCAGAATTGGACGATGAGAGGACGGTCAGCAGGTCCACCTTCTTCCCCATGAGAGCGATCGAAGAATTTATCACGATAACCCTTCTTTCCTTTATTAAGGAAGAACATCTAGGGTGTGAACATATAATAACAAATCGCGTGTCGAACGTAGCGTGCTGTCAGCGGACAACATCGGCCCGAACAGATGCTGGTCCTACCTTGGCGTTGATCATTGGGGTATATACGAGCTGCAGTGAGGGTTTGCATACGGAAGAAGCCTAGTGCGCGAATTCCGGCTCACCTGTGCGCCATACCGCCGTGCCAAGATTCTCCATGGCTACTTTACGATCAACCACCCAGGACCATGCAAGGTAAACCAATCCCAGTTAGCTCGCACATCGCATAAGAAAAGATAATGCACAACGCACCAACTCGCTCTGGTCAACCATAGGGGCGACGACATACTTTGGACTACCAAGCACCGTCCTATAGAATTCGTATCCCGCGAGCTTGGGGGATGTCGGGCCTGGACCCGAGATCTGCGATGATGCTGGTATTGTCACTTCCGGGGCTCGCCCGGACTCGACCACGGCAGCTGCCATGCTGCATATAACGCGCCGTACACGAGTTGTTGTTGGAAGCGCGCTAGTAATGAAATCGAAGAAATGAGCGGCGCATTGCAGATGTCAGAGTCAGATGCGTCACCTGGATTGGATTGTGTTAGTTTTGGTAAGGAGAAACACCCGTAAATAATTCATCAAGTTCAAGACACACACCCAGAGGGTTGCACCTATGGGGCGCCGACAGCAAGTATGTTTTCCCCACGAGCCATCTAAGATATGCATACGGACAAACCGAACCCCCAAATCAGAAAAGACGTGATCTTTCCTTTGTGTTCGGTTCCGCTGCTTACTCATAATTATAGCAGCTGGCGTGCAATAGTAGATGATGCTGGAGACCTGACACCACGTCTACCTGAGCATGGTCTGAGCCGGGTGAGTTGTCGCATGTCAAGGATGGCGCAAGACAGTAGATGTCAAGAGGGAGCAGCATACTGACACGAATACCTTGGCGGCTGCGATTTGCATCAAGAATAGTGGAAGGGGTGTACAAGTGGATATTTGCTATCTCACACATCTTGATACCGAAGCCCGTGGACAAGCCAAGACGCATGGCAGTTTCCCTGATGCTTGTGGGGACTTCCTTTCTAAAGCGAAGTGTGATGTGCCATGGAGCAGACACTGTCCCTATCCTCTGGCGTCACTTCATCACGCAATACTTGGGCAATACCTATGAAACGGGGCCCGGATGTGACGGACATCACCGAGATGCGGTTAATGGTCATGCCAATCCCACGGCGACAGCCATGGCGCGTAGCACCTTTGCTAATATGAAGCTATGCCCCACCTCTCTTGACTGCGTCCAGCGAATCGGTCACATACCGTGATCCAAAGAGTGATCCCACTCCACTCGGCCAATCGTTTCACATACGACAAATGTCAAGAGATAAGGACCCCCAACCCGGTCAACCTGTCGGAATAATTCTGTTGGAGTGTTTCACCATCTTGTCAACTGCCGCTTTGCCTTCCTGCAGCCTGTGGTACGGAAGATTGTTTAGGCTCGGAAGAATCTGGTCCCATTGGCATGACTGCTCTCTGCCTCAAAGTACCTAGATGTGGCATTATGCTTTGTAAATGATTGTATCAAGGTACGAACCCATGTCCCTGAAACGATCTCGGAACTGATGATGACCCCGCGAGACTGACCCCGCAACCAACGCCAGTAGCCATGATCCTCAAATGCCCGATCGCCAGGATAAGGACTCATAGTAACCAAGCCATTTGCTGACAGAACCATTTATCTTGGCACTGACAGGAATGTCAGTATTGGTTGGATACGTACTATATCGCCATTGGATGCCCGTAAAAAGTGCGCAAGAATCCCACTTCTTGGTCCACGTACCCGCCGCGCACTCGTGTCGACTCTACCTAATCAGGAGATAATAGAGCAGAAAAGGCTATAGCGGCATGGTGCGAACATCCCGCGCCTTCCCTTTCCTAAACCCAACCTGAGAGGCTTAATGGCACACATGCTGTACGTGCTGTGCCGGGACCAACTGGCTTATCAATGAAACAATCAACCAAGAGGACTAGCAGAGACTCGGGCATTCTGGGCCAGTTGGGGAATAATGATATTAATGAACGAATGATACTCATCAATCTCAGGTCTATCCCAACCTTCCAAATCACGAACCCTTCAGGCACCACACAGGGACTTCCATTAATATGCCCGCCCATCTTGTGCACTTAAGCGCCGCAGCAGCACGAGGATTCATCGCGGAGTATGCATTTTCTCTGATTCCTGATGCGACAGTATAAATTATGGCATAGGTTGTGATACAATGCCGAGAGTTATTTCTACAAAGCCCGCCAAGATAACACGGTCCGGATTCTAGAGAGAGTCCCGGGTTGATCAGGATCACGTTTCAGACTACGGAACTAGCCTGATCATGAGGGTTGAACAATGCAGAGAGATAACGTCCGACGTGCCAAGCCCAACCATTACCAGTACCATCCACCCCGCCGATTGGAAATTGCGAGCCACCAGTATTTCTCGTGGTCTCATTTCTATCCGTTATGGCCCGAGCACCCGTCAGACTCACGTCCAAACCATGAGGTGCCGCCATTCGCGAGACGCATGGTTGATCCTGATGCCTTGATGGCCGATCATATGCGTACACCGTTGGCGTTATCTCTCACGCGCCACAGGGTGGTATATGCGTGGCAAGTAGCACCTCTTCGGCTCAACACCATCGCCGAATAACATCCGTCGGATGGGGCTTGTCTCGTCTTCTTTGTATGTACGTACATCGACTGGTGATGTTTGATATCCCTTCCACCGAGCTATCAAGGTTCTGAGCCTTCTGGCATGGTTGTACCACAAAGACACAAGCTTTTGCCGAAAGCGGTCACCCCCCCGTCCCATGAACCATGTAATGATGAATGTATTCTAGATCTAGTGATGAAATGCGAGCGACGGTACATAGTTAGAACAAGGGGGGTATATCAACAAAGCAATGTGATGTAGAAAATATAGGATGAATGTGAGCCTACATGTCCGTGACTCGATGGAGGTCCTGCACACCTGCATCAGCTTTCAAATGTGCGTTAAAACGTATAAATAAAGCAAAAACAAGGTAGTTCTAGCTCCTTTCCCGAACATAGCCTGCATAAGAATGTCGTGGCTGCCTGGGGTATGGCCTAGATGACGGCGGCAGCCTGTTCACAGCCCACTTACGCACGTACCAGGTGGCGGCAGCCACCAGCAGCACAGCTACGATGGCGGCAATGATAATTCCCACCATCGTGTCGGTTGACGGGTTATTCGAGCTCGTCGTTGTCGGAGCTGCCTCAGGGGGACTGACGGGCGATCCACTGGAGCCAGGATTGCCCCCAAACGGCCAGAGGGCACCGCCCGTGGGGGGTTCAACGCAAGTTAGACTATCACCGTCCGAAACAGTCGCAAAGTCAAATTGTGTCGTAGACTTCTGAGTGTTGTTCAAGTCGATGACGAAAGCAGCGGGAGATGGGGTGGGGTCGCTGGAGGTGCAATTTGGGCCACGCACACCAATGAACGAAGTGTTGCCAACGAGAACGTTGTTCTCGACCGTGAAATTCGTGGCCGAGCTCATGGCGACACCATAAGCAAACGCTCCAGTGAGCTGGTTGTCTTGCACTATCCCCCCAGTACTAACATTACTGCCGTACTGGTTGCCGAACCAGGTGCGAGGGCCAATGGCAATACCAATTCTATGGAAATTCGCGTGAGTGACAGCTAAGGGAGAAGGAGCAGACATACTTGATGATGGCATTGTAATTGTTGGTTCCTTTCGTCGCCGATCCTTGGGGGGGCTGGGAAGCAAAGCCTCCAGCGATGCTGTTGTTGGTTACAACGACACCGACGTAGTCCCCATTGTAGGGTGAATAATCCACCATGTTGATCCCTCCCAATAGAGTTTGCTATGTTATTATCATCTTAGAACCTTAGGTTAAGGGATATACAAGGAGCGTACCGTCTCCACCCATATGGTGTTGTTTTCGACGCGAGTACCCGGGGATCCGAAGAGGACAATACCACCATCCGTGGGATTATTGACCATGTTGCTTCTTACTACACTGTTGCGGCACGCAACGCTTATACCATCCGCCCATTGTTGAAAGGCATCGGAGCCAGCCGGGCCGATATCGTTGTTTTGGACGGTAATGCTAGTACAATTGCCGTTGGTTCCTTGGTCCACATGGAGACAGGACCAACCCCGTGGATCGAAGGAGTGGACGAACTCGATGACCTGGTTGGCGTTCTGGCCACCCATTTCGATGTTCGCACCTCCAATTGTTGGCGGCGCACCGAGACGGGTGCCGTTGATCTGCATCGCGCGTTAAGAAATAGGGTGGAAATGTGAATTAAAATTTAGCCACCTGCACGTTGCGCAGCTTGACACCATCGCAATCGTCACATGTTCCGTCCACGGCCGTGGTATGACCTGTCCCGTTTACTATGGGACCAGCGACGACCAGCGTCGCTCTGGTAGAGTCAGTTGGGTAGCCAGAGGTGCTAATTTCTTGATTCGGCGCCACGAAGAGAAGTGCAGAAGTGAGGACGTATTGTTGACTGGGACAGAGACTGAGGGTATAGCCTGGACCAGAAGAGTTGAGAAGCGTGTTCAAACGGTCCGTTAGGGTATTTGCAGGGTCTGGGGATTCGCAGTTCGATGAACTCCTGGGGACATTGTGCCTAAAGAGAGTGCGGGTCAACACGCGTCTGTCGAGTGTAAGGCAACATGTTTACCTATCGAAACGACGAAGATGCATGGTTGTGAAACCTAGGAAAACAACACTGGCATGAAAAAACGAACAGCCGGTTAGAAGGGATTTAAGAGGAAGCTAAGCGATAAAGACCGGTGTCAAAAGCTCCACCACAACTACTTATACACGCATCCACTCCCGTACAATAAGCTTCGGCACAGTGCATCTCGATTCGAAAAGTCACACTTGTCACACGTCCTAAAATCAGACTCCGCTCATCACCCAAATAAGGAACAGGTAGGGAGACGAAGCATCTTAATGCCGGCACCTTAGAAGGCTGTGTCCGGACTAGCCAAGATGGCGATGAAACCGGAGATGCGCACGACACTGCTTGTAAGTACATACTTGGATTGAAAGATTGCTCACCCTCCCAATGCGAACCAGATGGCGACATCTCGGCAGGTGACACAAGAGTGGCGAATCTCAGCATGACGACCAGAGTTACCCACAATAAAGGCATTCGGACTTGTTCGAAAATGCATTGTGGTAGGTGAATTCTCCCTATGATACCTCACGTCTGGGTTGTCAGGAATGCCAGCAAAGCGAGCTGTGGCGGGGTGTCGCTTGCTCACAAAATCATGACGAAACTAATTAGCATGGGATTCGGACTGCACTGAAAACGCAACACGAGGGAAGCGACGGTACCGAAGAGTGACTAGCCTAGCGTCGACTATGTAGAGAGGAAGGCGGAAACCGCCCGCAAAGAAGTCGCAGGAACACGGGTTCGAGAAGTGGTTCGCCTAGCCGATAGCTGTAGCACCACCTCTGCAATTGAGGATTCGAACCAATCGCTCGTCGCTTTCAATGAGCATCGACTGATTACATTGTCTGCACATGGCGAGCGCGCTCGCCACCCGCAGGTCTATCCGTCATACTCGCTGCTGATAATCGTATGTCCCATTTGAAACTCATGTCGCGCCAGCCCAGCTTCCCGTTCCTCCAACCCAATTTCACCTCTGCGATAGTAGGCCAGCCGCGTAACCTGGGTTGTGGGTTGACCATAGCGACGACACTGCGATGTTCGTCCCTTCGTTTTGTTCTCGCAGCATCGTTGTCGCTATCCCTTGCACTCATCTCACCCGCACCCGCATTGCTTTCGCATCCAGATGGTTTCCCACTGATTGTACTGTAGCAACATTCCCTACAGTCGATTTATTGTATCAGCAATACCTAATCCTGGTAGCACTAAATTAATCATTAATTCTGAACTAATACTGGATCAGATGCTGACATGGATGATATATGAGTGGGGATGATCTGATCTGATGACTAGTATGTGTGTCCTATGTGGTTGGATGCGTACAGACGGGGTGATATGATATCAAACCGGTGGGGAATCAAAGGGAAATGGATGTGTGCATGTTATATGAAATATGAAATTGATGCAACCTTGAAGTGTATTCATACTGGAACACACCAGGTGCTGCCCCACCAGATTGAAATATAACATATTGTAACTGCCACTTTGGCAGAGGAATGTGATACTGTATTAAACCCATACTATACACAAATCTGTCATATGGGATAATATGGGATAATACAGGAAGACAGCAAGTTGTCACTGTGGGATCAGATTTGGTCTCAGCAGTATGGAAAGCACAACCTATAGAAGGATATGGGATAGGTACTAATTAGTATGGGTATAGAGCTATGGAATAGAGAATCTCACCTCAGTAACTATACAAGTCACTGAGATGCAAGCGTGCAAGGCACGAAATGAGTAACTGCGTGATTAAGTAACCGGTGGCTGTACGACTGATTCCAACACAACCACCATGCCCATGTGACTTGAGCTTGAATACCATGTGTAGATAAATTCCTTGGTAGGACCTCACAGACTGCAAGGATGATGAATAATCACTATGGGGCATTCCTGATTGCAAAATACTAAGAACTGTACATGAAAGGCAGGCCATAATATATTATTAATGTCATCACACACCTCAGGCTTATGTTTGCAATGACTTTTGTGAATGGTTAGGCTTTGAGTTATCCCAGCCTAGTAGCATCACTGGTCTTGGTTTCTAATATCATGAATTTCATCTAACCAATCATCCGCAAAAAAGGAAAATTGACATAGCCAAGCCAATTCTACATAGTCTACATAGTAATCTGTAGTTATGTATTTTATTTGTAGTATACATAGTACTTCATATTAACAGAAGTTATGGGATTTGTTACGACAGTTCATGGGACGCCCTGGTAACGTTTTTCTCTTCCTTATCCCTGTACTAGTTGCGTACTCTGCACGCCCGGACTACCCTCTCTCCACCCCTATCTTCGGACTACTTGATAGCGGTTAACATCCCCCCTTCCCAAGTGCCTCCGCTGACCCCTCCGGGCATGAGGCCTCGCTACTATAAGACCTCCGTTCCGCTTTTAGACCACGGAACTCCGTTACCTACCTCACCCGTTTTCCTTTGTCTTGCTTAGATCTGATCGGTCTACATCCGGGTTCACCCCGTTTCACTTACATCCCCTTTCCAGGGTTTCTACCGATCAGATAGTACTACCGTTGCCTCGGGTCATCATTCCCCTCGATTCCCCAGACTTCCCGATGGCTGGTAGTAGTAGTATTTAAACCCCTGCCTAGTATTCCTGTACCCTAGTCTTAGTGTAACCGGAATACACGCTATCATCTCCCCTTGACTGCTTAGTCTTGTGTTGAGCTAGCAACCCACGTCTCCAGACCTTGCAAGACCAGCAAGCTCCCTCGACGCCTACTAGTGCTTAAGCCTGCAGGGACTCTAGACCCCTATAGCGGTATAAACGGTCACGCCTCGCTCCATGACTGGACCAAGCGTAACAGGATTCACCATGTAGGCTACATAAGTCATATACAGCACAGGGGATACTATGTAGAACACATAATGCTTCAAGGCATCAGCAAACCAGCTCTTGTATTGGCAGACATCCACAAGCCTGGATGGCCACCATGAAAAGGTACCTAGTAATAAAACCCTGTACAGAGAAATAGGGGAAGTGCAACTCAACATTGTTAGTATTGATTAGGGTTGAAAATTCAATGGGTTAATCTTTATGTATGTATATGTATATGTATATAAGTTACTGGCCAACTTTTTGTGAGCATAGTTGTTGTTGTGGTTATGAGTGGGAAAAGTGCCACTGGCTAACTTATCCTTCCCCATCATGCGTTAGTCGTGTCCCGAGCTCCGTCTCGTGTGTGAGATTTTGGCCGACTGTGGAAAAAGGGTGCGCGACTAATCGAAGAACTAACTACGAGTTGTTAGTACGAGTGAATACACTATAAATGAATAGCTTACCTCAGTCGCGCATAAGACAACGGACTGAGGTGTACGGGTACGAAAAAGGTCTAACTTATATACGTTAAGCAGAAAGTTGATCGCGTGGGTCTCGGAAAAGATCCAAATGGTCCGTGTCACGGAAGTAAGATGAAAATGCATGATCGTGTGATATACGCGAGATAGCGTAGTTCATGGGCGACAACCCGCGGACATCGGGTCGCAGTCATGGTTGCGCGCGCGCTTGCTATTCCAACATCAGAATGCCTGGGGCAACGGAGCGAGCATGTTCGGGGTGCTGGGCATCCATTTTTGCTAAGCTTTGAGACCGTTTTCCACGGACGCGTCAACTTTAAGGGCTTGCACGACAAGTGACGGGTTTCGAAATGGAACCTGCTCTGAAAGGCGTGGTTGATTCAATGACTCGATAAGCGTCCATTTACTTAAACATCTTGCATCACTGGAGCTCAACCCTGGAAACGTGAGATCCTAAATTGGAGTTGGCCCGCGTCAGGGTCCGAGTCAGGCAATCGACCGAGCCGTTCCCAGGAAGCATTGAACATGTGGGTGAGTACACGACATTGCACACAGCTGTGAAAGTGAGAGACCTGCCAAGGAGGGCCCTGAGCGGAATTAATAATTGAGTCATGAACGGAGGCTATGCAAAGTATTGGGACACGAGACTGAGCGGTGGATCGACTATCGCATGATGGGAGAATGACTAGAGACGACGACAACCATCTACAACAGAACAAGTCTATATATACCTGAGGCATGGAATACTACACTACATGTGATGACGAGCGATGACGAGCGATGCTGCAGGTCGTACCGCTGTGTGCCAACAAAAAGTCCATTAGGTCACAAGCACTATGGTACACCAGTTGCACATTTAATTTCACTGCGGTTTCTGGCACGTGTCGCGGTTTATGAAACACATGTCGCGGTTATCTTGTACATGCTATTGGATTAGCATACGCGCCTGCAGCCATGACCGCGACCGGCCCAATCGACCGCTGGTGCCGCACGCGGCTGCCTTGCCCTCGCCCTCGTCGTCATCGTCCGAATCAGCAAAACCCTGATTCTGGCACTAGTGTTACTGTTGAAGCGAAGTGAGTTCGAGATTAGTTTGCTTCGCTTTGAATAACCACCACTTCGTTACGCTTTGAAGACACTGAAGTGGGAACGAAGCCGCCTTGTTCACTTCGGGAGGTCAATCGAACTACGTAGTACCATAGATTATCTTTGGGCTTACCTACTGGTATCTACCGACACCATGTTGAAATGGTCTTCCAGTCGTACCCCCAAATGAATGCACTGAACCGTTCTGAAACTCTCTTATTTGTCGTTTTCACACAAGTTGGTCACGCGGGAATTTTACTCAAATGCGTGCTCATCCTCGGTCGTCTCATAACACTTTAACACATCACCGGAATTTGGTGGAGAGAGTACCATTTGACTCGCAGGAAGTCTCGGTCTTCATTTACAAGTGACCGATGACCAGATTCGAGGGTTTGAAGACCACAAAGGTTCGGATTTCACTTTCAGTTGTCTCAGAATACTACATTCCATGGTACTTTGTGGGCAATGTCCGATATTTCTTTTTGATTTCCAGGGTGCTGTTGAAGTATTGTGCAGCGACCGAGGATGAATGCACATCTGGGAAAATTCCCACGCGGCCAACTTGTGTGAAAACAACAAGTCTTCATCTCCACTAAAACGTCCGACGTTGGCCCTCGGCAGGCCAGTGGATTGGAATCATGGGGCCCACCTTACTTCGCTTCAACAGTAACACCAACGGCGAGTTGCGTTCACACGAGGTTGGACCCTTCATGAGCTCTTGGCTGCTAAACGGCGCGAGTCTTACGACAAACACTAGCAACCCTCCATGCACTATCAACCACCATACCGCGCAAAACCGTGAACAAGGGAAGTTGACGGCCAGAAAGGAATACATCCGCCTATTGGTTTATTCAGGAGACGGGGAAGACGATGAAAAGACGTGGATGAGACTCACCACGGACAACTTATTTCAGATATCTTGCTTGGGTAGGGCGATATGGCCGTACGGGCATGTGACGTCACGTGTCAGCATGTGGGTAAAGGTAGACTAGATGGATTTGTCTCGTTTCTTGTGACGGTGTCCATACATCCCCCTACGCAAGTGGAATAATGCTGTCAATGCTTCCCCACACAAGATGTACATATACCAACCTCGGATACCCTACGACGACGCGATCTGTGCAACGTGATACCCGGCGACTTGGATCCCGACCGCTTTAGAGATTACAGCCCGTGTAGAACAATCCTGTGTGCACTGATGTAAATCCGTGAGTAGTATCCCTCCAACGGAGGCAGCACAACTAGCGCTCAGGCTCGTTAGAGGAGTGGTCGTCGAAGCTCCTCGTGAAGTATTGAAATCCTCTTCAGGAATCAGGAACTACAGCTCGCCTGACAAGAACAGTCTCTTACCGGGCGGGGTTTGCAAATGACACTGTAGAGTTGGCTGAAATGTAGTACCCTGTGTGGGCCGTCGCCGCGCCACAACACGTTTACATCTGAAGTGATAGTCATTCGTGTGATGTTACGGACCCGTTATTGCCAACTTCGTGCACTCACCCTACCCCAGAGGTATCGCAATCGAATCCAGAACCAGAAGTCTGGACAAGTAGGCAGTCCTCTTGACCTCGGGCAACAGAAAGACTACGGCTATGCGAGTGAGACGTGGCCGCCGCCACGCCAGGCAGACAGTTGGCTGCGTTGCAGTACACGTAGATGCTGGCGCAGACGAGTCGGTCTCTGAATCCTAGGAGGACAACTGCGGCGGGGATGTAATGTACAAGTAGAAACAGGCCACACTTATTGTTGATAAAAATGAGGCGTTCCCACAGGAAGCAGAAGGGCAGGGAAAAGAAGGCTGAAAAAGGCAAGGCGGGATGATATGTGGCGCAGGTGTACACAGTACCGTGAACAACGTGCGATGGTTTGTGGGCGATTGGCGCGCCGACATTGACAGCGATAAGCCATCGATGGGTATGAGGCACTAGCTGCGCCGCTTAGCCCGACGCTTCTGTGTCCGCCACATCGCCACCGTTTTCCCGCCGTTTTCCCTTTTTGGGTAGCGCCCCGACGCCACTTCCTGATTTGGTAACCCCGACAGGGGGTTGTTGTTTGCTCGTCAGGTCACTCGACCCCCGCTTTCCCGCCCTTCTCTCAATTCGGTCATATTGATAGTCACGAGCACGATGTCCGCACTCCAAAGTAAGTCCACGAACCCACGGCCTGCGGGGTATAAGATCCCGCCCCATGCTGCCATCGAGTCACTCAGCAGATCCCGCCTCACACTCTTCCCGGCATCTCCACACTTCTCCCGATGTACCGCTCTTCAGACTCCAGCTACAAGTCATGGACCTCTCGCTCCAGCTCCCACTCAGCTCCGTCATACCCGACGAGCTCGCCCGGCCCCATGCCCGGTGCCCCTCGCCATCATACAGTGTCCTTGCCCCACCCCAACTCTGCACCAGCATATGCCTCGTCATCGGGCTCTCCATGTACGATCGCTCCATCCCCCTACTGTGTTACTCGCTTTACTCACACCACCCCCAGACCATTCCTCTGAGGGTTCCTCTCATATCCTCTCCCTCAACCCCATCTTGTCATGGACGGGTGTTCCCCCATTGTATTACAATGTGACTAGAGATGTCCAATGTATCAGACTTCTCCTACCCAACTGTCCACCCAACCTGCTGCATGAGCCAGCTGTGCACCCGGTCTGCACACAACTCGTACTCACCATCCCATCGCTTCCGTTTTGGTCTACGATCGAAGTTCGGAACTCACGCGGAGTAAGCGCGTACGACGTGCTCGTGCGCATTCGTGACGTCCTTAATCGTAGTGTGTCTCCCGCAGAGATGGGCGCCATGGTCAGTACATTTGCCTATGCCTCTGAGTATTTCGGAGCTCGGACGCGTACTGACCCGCGCGAACTTGCGCAGGGTGTGAAGAGGATTGATTTCCTCGGGCCGAACGTCTTCTTTGCGGGATTGTCCAGGTCGAGGGATGGACTAGACCGGTGGGAGGTGTGCTTCGTCTCACAGGCGTGAACCAGCCTCTCCGCCTTTATACTGTATCGTGATTCATGATCAGTTTTTAGGTTCCAACAATTGGAACCTAGGTGTGTCACAGCCCTTGGCTGACGACTATCATTCTATTCTTCATCTATCACAACGCGTCGCTCACGGTTCTTTCTCGGACTTCACGGACGGTCATCCGCTGTCTTCGTTATCCTGACTATCGATTGCTTTTGTCTGTATCCTTGTTGTGGACGGTTTTGCACATCTTTCTCGCTATCATCCTGGACTTTCAAGTTGTTGTCATTTGTCTATTCACTCATCGTTTTAGAGCTGTCTCTTTCGGTTGTAACTGTATTGTTACCGTGCTTCATCGAGATCTGGTTCCTTGGCCATGGAATGGTCATCATCTGTAGCTATTCGGTATATCCAATACGATACCCTTTGACGCGACTTGCAATTCATAAATCTCATCAATCCGATATGCTATCAACAGTGGTTGAAACCTCTTCGAGTAAAGTACATCACCCCCTTGCTAACATCGGGAGCGTGGCTCCGCGATTATCCCATACACACGCGAAACATCATGAAGGCAGGTTCAGAAGAAAATTCTCGATATACCACGATTAGTGATGTGCCGGACTCGGGCTCAAGCCCTGAGCCTGGCCCGACCCGACCCTCCTCAAGGACTCCCTAGGGCTCCGGGCTCGGGCTTCCATTCTGGTAGGTCTTCAGCCCGGGCCCAAGCCCAGGCTTGGAACTATATAGTTTACATTAGCCACTGGACCTACAGTTTTTACCATAATTAGCTTTTTTTCCGCCCGCCTCCCTCGCGCTCACCTAGCCAGCTCCCCAGTGGCCCTCGTCAGCACCCCATGTCAGCCGTCACGTTTACATGCGAATGGCGAGCGCCGTTCCCACCCTCGTGCTCACCCACCTGGCGTCCCAGCCGCGGTTACCTCGCCCCCCAGGCCCAGGTCTTCCTGCCCTGCTCACCCATACTCCCTCCTTCGCACTCACCCATCCAGCATGCCATTCCACCCCTTCTCGTGCTCGCCCACCACGATGATGACAGCGAGGGCGATGGCAGCACAAGGACGCATGTATGGCGACGACGACGACGATTGCGGCGGCAAAAACGAGAATGACGCGATGGCGCGCCACACAATAGCGACGAGGGCAAAGATGAGAATGACGGCGCGCCCTTCGACAGTGACAACGACGAGGGCGAGAGTAATGCAAGGGGCGCCCAAAACCACAATGGCAACGGCAGCAAGGGTGACGGAACGATCAACAGTGTACCTCCAC
>JBBPJV010000261.1:0-31231 GCA_038088915.1 Sutorius aff. eximius
AGCCACACCCCTGCGGCAAGAACAGAAACACCACGTTACCAGGACTATGATAGATATAGGGGGCATCGGACAAACCTCGGACCATTCGATATTGATTTCGGATTGCTTCGGCTTGTAATCTTAGTCAGCACACGTATATCTCCGGCATGTCTAGATAAAAAGCGACGAAACGTTGTCCGAGTCGAACAGCATGGTTGTCTTACACGGCACCCGTCAGTTGAGGCAGGGCATCGGCGTCGCTAGACACGGGCCTGCACCCGCCCACACCTCGAGATCGATACACATCCCCGCGGTCCCGCCCCGCCCGAACCTACCCACCACCGCCCAGCGCATCTTCTCAGGCACTCGCACGTTCCTCGCTCGCCTTGTCTCCCATCTCACCACACCCGGACTCTCCCACTCTTCCGTTTCAACCTCAACCCAGTCGTCTCTCATTCCCCCCACCCAGTTCTCCAATTCTCAGAGCATCGATGCCCGTTTCTCTCTCCCCGTAAAGCATGCTCTCTCCAGACCCTTCTCTCCACCACGCCTCCCAAAGCCACCCGCAGTTCCCCCGAATGTCACCCAGGTCGGCCTTGGCACTGCCCGCGCATTCCACTCAGGTCGACCCATCTTCCAGAACATGGTCGATAATGTCCCAATTGCTACGAGGGCCCTATGGGAAGCCGAGTGGGATGTAAAGATGAAGAAGAAAGAAGCTCGCAGAATGCGCCGTGCTGCCCAGTGCAAGCCAGTCCCCATGTCTCATGAGATGCTCAAGCCCAAGTCCTCTCGTCCCATTCCCGAGTCCCAGTCTGACGTATCCGAACTCGAACTCTACTTTCCCGTCGAGCCTGCTCCCGTCGTTACCACCCATCTTCTTGTACCTCTTGCCCCGACCCCCACTGCCCGTCTGCCCTTGTCCTCTCGCAACAACAGTGGCGATGCACACCCACTGCTCCCCATCTCTGACCTGGGTTCTATTCATACTAGTCACCGGTTGCACTCCCTGAGGGTGTCAACCTTGTTTTCTAGACTCGACACTGCCAACGTGTGGAATGATCCCGGCGTCAACGTGGATGCATATGCTTTTGGCCCGCGCCATAAGACACAGGAAAGGCAATGCACTGTCTTGCGTGTCACATTCAGGGGCTGGCCTGCCGGTCGCGTACGCGCTATTCTTGGTAACAGTGCAGAGAAGTGGTACTCGCTCGAAGAAACCCATCCAGATGGACGTCCCACTTTTGTCCCACCGTCTGACCTGGGCCCGGATGAGCACATCCATATTCCCACCGAGTCTCCCCAGCCCGAGTGCTTTGAGCTCGGCTCGAGTTGGACTTCCGAGACTAACATGGACGACGTATATGCTGTGCTGTCTCCACCACCCACGCGAGCCAGTGCAAGTGCACATCATGATTTTGTTCTGCCCACTCTCGACTTTTCCTCTGCCATCTCCGATGCCGCAAATATTCTTTCACCACCCCCACAGCCAGTGATATTTCTGCGCACTGTCTCAGAATTAGCACACGATCCCCAACCGTTATCACCATCATCTTCCATGTCAACAATCCCGTCCTTGCCTCCGTTCGAGTCGTGGGAGCCTCTCAGCTTCAGCTCGTCCTTTCTACAACGTGTGCAGGATCGTCACCATCAGGACGAGGCTGCATCAGATACGTGAAAGTTTTCGTTACACAGTCGTTATTCCTGATTCATCGTGTACCAATTATGATGTGTAAGTCGTGTCACCTCACACGCCATTTTTGTTAAATTATTGTGCGCTAGGTCCGCGTAGCTTGTGAGACTTTAATCGATAGTTTTCGTCAGACTCCATTCTTTCCTCGATGGCTGGGCGATGAGAGATCAGCCATGCGGTAACATCGCTTGGGCCCGGTGGTACTAGATAAAGTTAACGGCATATTGGTTGACCCACTTTACAACCATGATTACCGCCGAGAGGGCGGTACTTGTGTGGCTGCCAGATACTCGTTTTTATCCTCACTCCTCCACTTGGTTTGTCCACTGCCGACCAGGTCCTTGAATGATGGTGTGCCGGCACATCACCCCCCTTCTCTTTGCTGTACTCGTTTCAACGGATTATTACATCGACAATGCCAATACATCTGTAACATATTCCATGGCACCTAGTCAGTCAGCAAACGGAAGCTGGCAGACGTTCTCGGTGGGTACCCGGGCACTTGCACTGAGTATCAGCAGCTCGACAGGCAACTACACTGTTACGCTTGATGCCTCACTGTTACGATGAAAATTAGCATGCCCCTATGCTCCTGATTGATCGCTCGATCTGACTACGCATGTCAATAGTACTTGTGACACGTCTTTCTGCCCATTGAATCTATGATATTTACATCCCTTTTCTTCTAGTAGGAGTCTGTGGCACGAACGACAACTGTTCCGTGCAATGACCCTTCACAGGTATGCTGTCTTGGTGAGCCATCACGATACTACGCACATTGTCCACTCTAGGGTCCGGCATTACAATGTATGTTTTCAACGCCGGTTTTTTGGTCGACGGTGGCACAGCGATCACCAATACGATTCAGGTTCCCCCGCCGCCGGAGTATCAGGTGCCAAATGTTTCCCTGCGTAACGTTCAAGGTCTCCGGAGCGGAGGCCACACCATGGTGATGACCATATTGGATCGGAATGGATCCGCTACGTCCATGGAATTCGATTATGCATACGTCAATGAAACCCTGGTGGAACCTCCCCAGACGACCACAACAACAGCCTCCATAACGCCCACATCGACGTTTCAGACGACAGTTCAGGGAACTTCTCAGGTGACATCTCAGACGCCCACTCAGACACCCACAGGAAGCTCGTCAACTTCCAATAAGTGAGGTCTCCTTTATCTGACTGAACACCGACTGATGTTCTCCCTCCCCATTTGCGTCCTAGAATCAATATAGGTGGTGTTATTAGAAGCGTGCGGGGAGGCGCAACCCTCGTCGCGAGCGCCGTCATCGGCATTTTTTGCTTCCGTAAACGCAAGGCACAAGGCAGAGGAGGAATCCCTCCGGGATCGAGCTTCGCGGGCCGTGTAATTCCGCCCAGGTCAAGGCATCTCAATAATCCTGCTTCGCCCCCCGCGCCGTATACGTCGCAGCGGCCATTCTACGCACAACACGCGGAACCAAGTTCGTCGATTGCCCCACTCCACCGTTCTGCCATACTCCGCGGCGCACTTGCCGACAGCACCTACTTTTATGAGCCGATCCAGACGCCCCAGTCAGTCAACTCGGACGTGAGCTCGCCGGTACTGCAGCCGCTCCGTCTGGAGGTGTCGGCCGGCGAAGATGCCAATCAATTGGGTACCCCGAGTCCTTTGCATCCGGAGGATCCCGTGTCGCCCTTTTTTGGACCCACGGATGACGTCGCGATATAGCCTGACGACGGAATTGCTCGAGGTGATCGGCCGGTTGCGGGCGGATAGGGTCCGCGAGGAGACCATCAAGCGGGTCGCCGAGGGTTTTGCGTCGCGGGCCCCGCCGAGTGGGAGTGTTGTGAGCGCGTTGCCACCTCCGAGCTATAAGATGCACCCTCGTTGACGGTCGTCTTGGGATGTCTATTTCGAACGAGTGGTGGGTGGTGATGTACTGGTTGGGCCACGTAATGTCTCCCCCATCAGATCTTGGCTTGGAACTGTTGGTCTTGGTAGCCACACCACCTGAGTCGGCCGGAAACCGTAACAGATATCCCAACTACCTCTCAAAATTTGGTCGTTAGCACGCTCGAGTGTCCCGTCATTTACTTTCCTCCAGTTGCGAGATCAATCGATTGTATATCACAGCATCTCGGTGGCGTACTTGTCAGCGTATTCCTCCGCGCCGTCCGCATTTATCTCTCGCATTCCGGATTGAATATTGCATGTCGGTTCCGCGTAAACATCATCACGCGAGGCGGTAGCCCACTGCACGAACGTCGTTAGAACCGGTGCAAGCTATTGATGCTAATTAATATTATGAATCCGTCCTGTTCCGTCCGTCGACAACGGTCTTCGATGGCCTGTATATCAATTTCTGGACCGTGACAGAATCGCGTTTGAAATGTACTTTGTCGCCGTGGTATGGAATGGGAATCGAGGACGTCAATTGTGGCGATTGTAATGTATCGTGCCAACGATGGCGCCGACGTTCAGCGTGAGTACGAAGATCGTGCAAAAAAACGTCATTCCGAGGTCCCTCCTCCAAACATAACGAAAAGCAACAAGGGTCGCAAAAGCTTGTTTTTTTGGCGCAATATTCATCACGTGACGCTCTTATACAGACTGCGGGGTCGAAAATATTGCAGTATACATAGTACGCGAAATTGTTTCAGCACGAATGGCACTCTGGTCTTCGTCTGGAGGGTATCTTCCGGTCAGCAACACGTCAGACTCACGTCCTCCAAAGTCCCAGTGGGCCATGCTCCGATTCACGAGAAACGGATCTACCTCGTTTGCCCTCCTCGCTATCTCCCTTCTCACCGGCCTGCTCGGTGGATACATGCTTGCTAGTCCAGAGCGACTCAGGGCAGAGATATGCAACCTTCCTTTTGACTCCCCCTCTTTTGTCAACAATCATTCTTACCCCTCACCTTACGAAAATGGCGGCCACCCATATCAGTATGGCAGCGGGTCGTTGCTGGCCAATGACGACTTGGACCTCAGAGCACTGTGCTCCATGGTGGCGGGGACGAAGGGGTACTATGCTCGAGACTATAGTATGGGCTTAGGATGGAACAATGTCACTCCTTTTTCTCGTCGTCTTTCTGTGCTTATCTCCCCCACAGATGCGTTACATCATCGAGACCGCTCTTTATCATGGTTCACTGCTCAACCGCACTGTCATAATACCCTCCTATATTTACGCTCGTTCATGCGAATTTGAAAAGTGAGTAATGCCCGCACGTTTTTCTCCGACACGTGCTCAAGCTGTTGCCAAGTGCTGTGTGCGCCGCATACGCGACAATGATTAATCGAGGCGATGCTATCAACTCGGACGAGTGGCGGCAATTGCCCGAAGAGCAGCAGATGGGATGGCGGGTGCCCATGTCTGTCATGCTCAACCTCACCCACCTCCGCCGCTCCCAATCCGTCGTCACCGTCGCCGAATATCTCCGTCTCCACGATCTTTCACAAGACCTCGAGCTCAGCAATGGCGTGTGGGATACAGAAAAATATCACCAAAACCCAAGCGCAAACGACGCACAAGCAAGTCCGCCCAGCTTGCACCTGATCGAGAATTGGTGGTACGACCCTCAGGGCCTCAATCGCGTTGATAGATTATCCGACGGGATGAAGTCGCGTGGTCAGTGGGACCCACTGCTCGGTGACCCTGGAGCGGGTGAGCGTGGTGGTTGGCCAAACCCAGCGAAGACGAATGTGTATATAGCCCTCGAAGCGGCATTGGGCGGAAGGCAGTGGGTGTTGGACTTGCACAAAGCTCGCGAAATATTATGGGCGAATGGGATTGGAGGTATTACCTCGGACGAAGACCTTATCCAAATTCTCAACGACAATGGCTGGGAAGCCTTGTACACGTTTGAGGGAGCGTAAGTCCCAGTCGTGGATCTTGATTCCTATTTGCTCACCGGGGATGCGAATTTAGCCTCGGCATGGATTTTGTCAAGAATGTTGTCAACCCAACTATGCAAGTTGCACCTCGTGATTCAATTCGTGGATTCGTGGACGACTTCGATCATGTAACTGCAGACGTTCTTCTCCTCAGAGGTGAAATCCACTACGAACGAAAACCGGTGGGTCATTTGTGTTGATGGTGACACATGCCGAACCCACCATCGTACAGGCTAGTTTACGATTCGCCACCGTGTCCGCGAGGGAAGCCTTTGCCCGACTTGTACTATACCAGATGCGTCACATTGATAGCGTCATGGAACTCTCGGCCACAATGGCCCGACGAATGCAGGAGCTTGTGGGCGGGCGAATGTGGATGGGCGCACATATGCGGCGTGGTGACTGTAAGCTCCATTCAGCTCTATAATCAAACCCACATCTGATGCTCTGTGTGTTAGTCGTGCGTTATCACTGGGCCATGCAGTCGGAATTTGGAGATCACCTTCAACGTATCAAGGACCACCTGGACAAAGGGAGAGATGTCCTTAGTTCCATCACTCCTCAATCCTTGGGCACCTACGCCATCCCTGATGTTGTCGTCAACCCCGAGTTCTTCCGGCACCATCCGCCGAACAAGGATGACGTGTAAGTTGCCGACTTGTAATCTCCGCTCTATCTCATCTCGAGTCTACAGGATCTACATCGCCACTGACGAACGGGATCCTGGTAACCTTGCCTACCTCCGCGAACACGGCGCCGTCCGCGCCTCAGACCTCATCACAATCGAAGACCGCAGACGCTTCGGGTGGCCGCTGTTGATAACCGACGTGCTCGGCATCGTCGAGCAAGATCTGCTGGCACGGGGTGCCTTCTTTTATGCACACGCACTGAGTTCCGTGGCCGGGGGCGTCATCAATATCCGCGCTGCAAGTGGCGCTGATCCACGAACGGCACAAGTGGATTGAATATTCTATGTAGTTCTCTGTAGGGTAATTTCGTAGGTACTTTTCGTATGTAATTCGGGGTGCAGCCAGCCCCACCCCATGGACGATAAACGAAGATGCCTCGCTGCTTGTAATGTCAGATCCAGAGGGACAGGCAGTACTGTGAGACCCAGGGTTGGATCTGCCATGTTGCTGAACGCTAGCAGGCTTTGAGATGGTGAAACTTCGTGACACTTTCCGTGGTTGTCGTGTTGGTTTCAGTGACCATACACCTTCCGTATCTCTCGAAGTCTCGCCGGTACGTTAGACTAGTGCTCGCCGGCACCCCTCGAGAAGTGAGAAATGAAGCATTCCGCTGTCCCGCGACAGTATTTCCCTCTTTTGATAAAGCGTCGCCCGTATTAACTTTGATACGACGTTTGCCCTGATGCCAAAGGAGCCCTCGGGAGTCCGCCGTATCCACGTCTACGATCCCCGTTGCAGGCCCTTGGATCGCCCGTTTGGCCGATGGTCTCGTCGATCGTCGATCCTGGAACCTGTCAGTTACGGTATGTTTAGATGTGTCCTCTGCTGATCGAAAAGAACATTCCGGTTACCAACGATCGAAAGGTCTCTCTGAACAAGTTCTGCACAGAATCGACCAAGGGGCTAGAAGAACGCCTGGGTTGTCACTGATATGGCGGTCGCACCACCTGTGAGGTTCGCACATCACACCCCAGAATCCCACATACCTGTCAGGATGACAACACTTGCGAACCCGGCCTTCCGGATCTCTTGAGAACAGGACCAGAAAACGCACAGAAACGATCGGAAACCGCATGCTATGAAAAGACATCCATCACTGCTCGACGAGTCTCGTTGATGCCTGGACGAAGAGCTTGGTGCGGTTCATCTACACCTAGGCCTTAGGCACGCTCCCGACGGGAAGCGGATGAATACATCGCCTTGAATCTCAGATTGTGAGTGAGGGCATTCGTTCACCCTGATGACCAACTGATTGAGTGAGTCGTTTCGCTCCCGTGCTTCATGATGCGTTGGCGTTGATGTGTTGTGGCGCGGGGTGCCAGTTGGAGCACAATGGCGATATTGTGAGCGCCCAAATGATCACACATTTGCGCAGATGCCAGATAGCCGATGCCGGTCTCGTTTGCGCGGTGACCAAGACGTCGAGGGGGTGGCTGAGCTGTGGCTGATAATGCTCGTATTGCGGTCATGGACGACAACAATCTGTCTTTCCGACGTATCCACCATGATCAGTGGCTCGTGATCACACGAAACACGATTACCGGAGCGATTCGGGATTCCGCTCTCCTATCTCGACTCTGCCTTATATGTCCGTTCCTATCTGAAGAACTTGTCCCATTCGCCATCATGCCGTTGATCTCGCTCAGTACCAACGTCAAGGTAGTGCAGTAGGCTCTTTGAACTGTACGCAAACGCTGAAGTACGAACCAGCTTGATTCGGAGGACGCCAAGACGGCGTTCGTCTCCGATTTCCACAAGGTACCTACACCTGCATCAGCCCCTCTCATTTCGTGCACACTGGCGTGACACGTACTTGTAACAGTTCTGTGCAAAGACGCTCGACAAAGACGGAAAGTTCTTTAACGTCGAGGTCAACTTCAATCCCTACGTTATGTTCGCTGGCACGTACGAGCCTGCAATCATGCTCAAGATCGTCCGTATATCGTTTGAATGTCGCTTGATTGACGGTGCTAATGTCGTGCCACCGGATAGATTAGCCTCGACAACGTCAACCCGACAAATTCGCAAGTGTGGTCCAGGGAGTTCTCAACTTTCTTTGAGCGGAAACTCGGCGTGCCAGTTGGCCGGGGTCTCATGTGTGTTAGCCTTGGACGTTTCTCGGCGGAAACTGACCGGTTATTCATCTTCATCACAGGTGTTTTACGGACCCCGGACCAGCTTATATCGGGTACGCCACACGATAAAGTGTGTGTGATCTCCTCATCAAACACTTTCTTTAGGTCGATGGGAACCACGATTGAAGCACTGCGAGCAACCTCGGCGAAATGAAATGGTCTTTTGTCCTGTCAACTTGTTGTAATTAAGTTTGTCAAGAAAACATGCACGTCGGTGGGTCCTTATGTGGCTGGTATGTGTGCGCACCTTGCTGTAATGTAAAACGAATGTAGTACGTGTTTCAAGGGATTGCCCATTAGCCTCTCCGTCGATCACAGCCACTGATCACTTAAGTTCACACCTTTTGCCTTCATCGATGTTCCACGACCTTGCAGCTTCGCACTCGATGCGACGCCTTCCTTTCATTCGTCTTTTCCCGTGTCCGTAAGTTCCATTTGCTTAAAGGGAACATATACTTGAAGTGATTCATATGATCCTCATTTACATCGTTCTCCAGTGCTCAGATTACAATAACCAGTCCACCAAATGCCAAGAGTGGCTCGCAACCACAACGATGTGACGATCAAGAATTACAGTTATGGCATCAAGTGTGTGGCTAGCTTTTTCGGGGCTACTGCCGGCCCTACCCTCTCGGGTATCAAGCCGAATACGAGCTGGCATCCCTATGGGGCGCCATCCGATGCAATATTGGACAAACCATTCTTGAACCTTACACCTTCTTTCGAATGGGCCACCATCTCCACGTCCTACCGTAAATCAGTCACGGGAGAAGCACCGCTATGATTCTGAGCAAAAACGCACGGATTCTAAAGTAGACGTGCCAGTGGTGACGACTTTACTTTCTTTGGCAGTCAGATCAATAATTGGTGTCTTACACGGCGGCCGTGACGTCGTTTGTATCCGGAAGCCACCTCCAGATCGTGAATTAAGCCTGGGATAGCGATAAAGCGCAGTCGAAGATGAAATATTGAAAGCTCACATCGCCACTAGGTTCAAGCGATGATTAGTATATCCAGTCATTCGTGTAGAGCGAGCTTACGGAGCGTGTTGGTATAGAGTTTACTCTTGAACAAGTGGAATGGTGTCCTAGAACACAATGGTAGGTGGCACTAACCCGGGACGATAGATACTTGCCAATACATGTAATCTTTTGCACAGAGGTAGGCGGAGAGCATGCCAATTTGGACCAATGACATCAAGATAGCTCGATTGATTGTAAACATGAACAATGCTTTGAGTCTTTCTGACTGGCTGTAACGGGTGTTATATTGATGCTCTGATAACATGATAATCAAAAGTCTGCTCACTTCATGGAACCAAAACGCGGAGGGGCCAACATGTAGCATAAGCAGAGCGATGAAAGGAGGTCTGACATGAGAGAGAACGATTCTTCGACGGTCACGGCGGCCTTAATAATACTAACATGAATATCTCTCAGTTGCGCGATCCTGAGGTATCAAACTCGCCTGGAACAGAATTTGGGGAATAGACTCCCCAATCATGAGACCGGTGACGATGGTTCGCACTGACCAATCAGCATACTCAGTTCCGTATAAACATGCCGAACCGTATGCTCACTGGTTCCCGCAGCTAACGAGGCCGGAGTAAGATACTCTGTCAGCCACTAGAGAGCCTATTCACGTACCGAAAGCCAAGAAAGCAAATAGAAACTAACAACAGAAATCCAGTCATGTGCGAAAGATCAGGTTACGGATTTCGTACCACGAGGGTTGGTGCAGTTCGTCCCAGTGGCAGAGCATCGATGGTTTTATTCACTGAAAGGCCATTAACGTGGTCAATGAATGGGCCTGCTGGGAGGAAGGAACTCGCATACCAAGATAGACCCGACTAGCGAAAAAGGCCTGAACCCTACGCAACCTTCAACTAACAGATACTTTGACGATGGATAGAAGTACATAGCAGTCACGAGCACTGTTAACCCGTTTTCAACAACCCATTGACTAAGGGTGTGATGTGTCAGGCACAGCTATCAACACCACGATCACTTACACAGGAATGTTTATCAAAATCTCCACATTTCCGAAATTCACAACCTATAAAGACGTCAAGTAATATACGGGCAGTCGCTTCGGGCGTACGAACAAAATAGTCATAGATAAAATCTGCGGTTAACAGGCTTGTCGCAGGATCGAGAATACTTGCTTTGGGTCAGATGATCGCAGCAAGTGGGCTGATCAAAATACTCATACAGCAAGGAAATAACCTGCAGGGTTGGATTGGTCCCTCGGCGGTGTCATAGGCAACGAGACCCACCAATGCCTTCAATGACCATCGATCCTTGTTATCCCCCGAAAAGTAGAGATAACCTTGAACGAGTGAAGTTCCAACGAGGCTTGCTACAATTTCAGGACAGTGGGTGAGGGTTCGATAGATAACAGTACGCACAATGCAGATAAAACGAAGCCTGCGGTGGTGGATGAAGGCCAGCGTAATCAGGGAAAACCCACTATCGACGACTGAGATCGGCAATACACTTACCCCAATACATTCCCGCGTAGAACTGACCGATGGAGACCAGCGTTCCATCACCATTGACCACAGAAACCATGGCTAAGGTTGTCACTGCCAAAGTTGATACTCACAGGGAGGTCAGCAATCGGGAGTGGAAGGGTGTGTTTGTACTTCAAAAATACTCGAGAAATGGTCATATAATAAGGGGCCCTGTGTGAACATTTCAAGCTGGTGGTTCAGGGACAACCTGACAAAGTTTTGATGCCCTAATCGCCAAGAGGAGGTGTAGGTAACGATAGTACCGCAATAAATTCTGTCAAGTAGCGCCCGAATCGTACTGGTCGAAAATGGGGCCTGGGGAGTGCAAGCAATCACTCGATTGGTCCAAAGGTCATAGAAACAAGACGAAGCTCGCCGTATAGGAATGCGCAGCTCGTCAGAGCTTTCTCGGCCGTGTTCCATGTAAGGGTCAGGTTAGGCAGGGTCGACGACTCTTGTGACAGGTTTCAACGGCAGGGGTAATTGCATGAACCCACTTGCCTACAAAAGTCAGCAGGTGAGATACGACCGACGGGAAGGCAGATGTGTACATCCCATAGCTCGGATGCTTTACTGAACTTCAAAGATCAGTGAACCACCAACCTTCTGAGTCTCTGAAAAGTGCGCCGTATCTGCCTGCAGAACACCCGTGAGGTAAACCTCCAGTATGGTTGGATGCACCTCGCTGTTAGTGCCATCATTCAGAGGTATGGATGTGTCCATGTTCGAATCAATCTTTCCACTTTCGTAAAGGCTCAGGCTTTCCTACGTGTCAGCCGAAGCGGAAACCCAAGTTCCGGCTCAACTTACCTCAAGGCTTGTTCGAAATTCTCACTCCCTCCCTGTGGCTGGGAATGGGGATTTCTGCCGGGTCGAATATTCGCAAGAATCAGCTCCCCGCTTTAGGAGTCGACGCTGACCAAAAGCTAGCTACCAGGACGAGTTAAATGGCCCCCATTCGTCTGTCCCAGCTTGCGGGCATTGCTGCGGCGGACCCTTTCAGGGTTCTGGCCAACCTCAGCGCCGTGCAGTTGGGGTGACTGATCGCTGGAGTGCGTCCTTTATGGCGACTTTCCGGGTTACCTGCCACTTCCTCACAATACTGACAACTCCATCCTGGCATGGCAGTCGGCCGAGTTGTCGTTCTCGTGTTGCGTCTTACACTGGTCACAGTATCGGCATCGGATAACCTGCCAACAAATCAAGTGTGCAGAGTCTCGCTTCAACCGCCGTTATTTACACTATTGATGGTTTGCATGTTCGCTTACCCATCATGACTTGCGTACGCCAGGACCAGTGTCGCCGCGGACCTCTTCCTCTAGCTTCATCACTATCCCGATTGTGTGTTCGTACCTCTCCTGGTACGGACCTTAACGGGACCAATGTCACGGCAATCGCTTCATTCGTTTCTTCCCAATGGTCCAAGATTGATGACTGTACATACTTTCCAAAGGTCGTAGACTCGGAGTGATATGCTGCATCTTACATTGTTCGTCGCGGATCAAGATCAACCCACGGGCGAGGAGAAAATGAAAATTTTGGTATAGGTATCTAGTATACTCGTCCTCGGCGGCTGCTGCTCGTCCCGCCCCCTTGAGCAATGAACGCATATCGCCCCACATCCCACCAAGTCATGGTCTCCCTATACATAGGAGAATGGGCCATCTGATGTAAGATTCGGCAAACTATTTTGGGGCCCTGGATATGCTGCCTCCTCCACGTTCTGCCATAATTGGTCACGGAAGAAACACCAATATCTCTCTGGGCGACAACATGCGGATTCCATTATGGACATGGCTCTGCTTTCTTTCACAGTCAAATTAATAACTGGCATCTTGCACGGTACCTTTTGGGTGGTCCATGGCCGGAAGCTACCTCCAGACCGTGAATTAAGCCTAAGATAACACTGGGCCTGGGCCAGTGTAGTTGAAAGTACGAAATCTTAGTACAGATACCAGATAATGTGCTCACCTATTCCCGCTGCTAGAGGGGCTGGAAGTGAAAACCTGACCACAACTGAGAGGCAAGCCGCGCCTACTGAAAGCCAGAAGTGCAACCGAGAACTATTGGCGGAAGTTTAGACACATGTGCGAGGTCACTTTGTTACTCACCACAATGAGTGGTGTGGTCTGTCCAAACGGCAGAGCATCGACGGCCCTGTTGACTGTAATACCAACATTGTCGTCGGGGAAAGTATTTCGTAGGATTTATGAAATCACCATCTCACTGGACGAAATGGTTGTAAATAGCATCTGCCATTAGCAGGCTTGTTACGGGATCGAGGGTACTGGCCAGGGCCAGGTGCCCGCAGCTAGTGGGATGATGGAAATATGCGTACATCAAGGAAATGACCTGTAGATCTGGATTAGTTCCTCGGCAACACGATAAAAAGGAACCCTCTAATGCCTTCATTAACCATCGATCTCTATTGTTCCTCGAAAAGTAGAGATAACCTTGGACGAGTGAAATCCCAACAAGACTTGTCACAAGCTCGGCGTGCTAAACGGAGGCTTGATGGGTAACGGCACGCACGATGTAGACAAAACGAAACCTGAGAAAAAAATCGTAATTAACTTCTCAACTACTCATCATCAAGCCACTCACGCTAACACACAGCCGCATAATGCTGAGTGACGGAGATTTGCGTTCCATCAGCATCGACCACAGTAACTACGACTAAGATTGCTACTGTCAACGCTGCAGAAGGCGATACTCGCTGGAGGTCAGCAATATGAGAGTAGGTGGATACGTTCACACCTCGAAAATACAAAAATTCGAGAAATGGGGACACGTAAACCGCTAAGCAGGAGGTTCAGGATAGGGATGGGTTTTTAATAGCTTTGTACCTCAGTGTCGCCAAGCGTTGCAGGAGCCATTATAGCCATTATTATCATCAGGCAGAGGCAGGTGGCGCTCGAGTGTGTATTTATTCGTTGAGACTGTACCCACGAAATATTGGCCCTCACTGTTCGCGACAACCAGAGTTCGCCACGCGGGAACACCCGACGGTACTTGTCCAAGCCTGGTTCCAAGAGCAGGCTTTATACGTATCGGGACTAAGGGCTCATGGTAGGGTTAGTGGCACCTGTGACGATTTTCAATAGCAATGGTTAATTGGAAAACGATGCTCATACTTACATACTTATCGAATGCTTTATTTGACTTCAAAGTACCAGCCAATCACTGGGAATGTGCATCAGAAGAACCTCCCTGATTTACATTCACACCGGTACGTTCCAGTTGATCCTATCAGCTGCAATGGATTTGTGGAGATCCTTGGGGGAATTAGATTTCCACCAATCACAAAACTCTCCTTACAATGGACGGCCGAAGCATGAGAAACCACCCTGCGGCTTGGCCTTATGAAATCGCACTCCCACTCCGAGATGACAACAGGAAGTGGGAACACCAAACCCGTTAATGGCAGAAAATAAACCACTGGTTCGGGAATCGAGTGCGTCTTGGTTCTCCTCACTACAATACTTGACATAATACAAGGATGCAAATACTGTCAATGAGAGGGCACGTACAAGCCAAATTGGGTTTAACTTATATCAAAAACAATGACTTACAACCCCAAAACCTGATGTCTTATCATCCCCCCTGTCCCTGGTGACCAGATGACTCTGCAGACATTTCCACCAGGGCATTCATGTCATGTGAAGTCGCAATTGCATCAGAGAGCTTGGCCAAAGAGGCGATGGTGGCGTCTCCAGTTCCCGGTGCTTGCTGTTTGGCTCTGGCCAACAACTGCTTTGTTGCCCAGTCAACGTAGGCTGACTTGCTCGTTTCCCAGGGTCTCTTTCCAGGATCTGCCAAGGGTAGCTGAGTCAATGCTGCAGTGAACTCTGGCGTGAGGGCTGGGAGCGATGAAATGGCCGAAAACAGGTTTTCTAGCTCGTCAGGAATCCGGCCAAGTTCTCGCAGTTCGGGCGATTGAAGGAATGACAACTGATTTAGTTGGTTGTCGCTTCTAGCAGCCAGAGCTGCAGACCACTTGGCAGCCCGACTTAGCAAGCGCTTTAGTCGCCGCTGCTGTCAACACCCGAGCAGACTAGGGTAAACGGAGAGTCCGACCACAATGACCTTATCACACATACCGCATCAATCTTCTTGCGCAGTTCATCAATCTCTGACATGAGCTCTGTTTCTCTCTCCGGTGGATAGGTCAGATCAAGACCCTCCTGGTGAGGTACAACAATAGGCAAATCGGCAGGGATGGCGAAGATGTTGCGCAGGGACCAGGTTTCGAAAAAGTCAAAGGCGACGTCCGTATGGTATTCTAGCAGGGTCTGGAATGCGACGAGGCCTTGCTCTATTTCCTGTGTGCTGTCCCAGCCTTCGTTGATTCGTTGTCCGCGGTCAGCTGCCCAACGGAAGAGGAACTCCTCCAGACCATCGACGGCATTCGTGATAGCTTCATTTGCGAAATTGATGATATCGTCGAGGAGAAGCTGAGGAGAGAACCGAAGGATTTCGCAGAGCAAGACGGAAGGTACGGTCGGTCCCTGGACATGCGCACTCATCGTGGACGTGTTTGATGATATCCAACGAAAATACGAGTACACAACGTGTCGTCAGTCAGTCAATACACTAAATAAATAGTCCGAGTAGTACAAGTGCTCAAATTATTCCAACTCTTCTTGTTCCTTGTGGTATACCAATCTAAGCATGGCCAATGTTGGCTGGACCGTTGATTCCAACGAAGCCCTTGTGCTTTCCCTGGGTGAGTGGCAAGGAATAACCCTTGCGCGCGCTAGAACTCGTGTAATTGCAGTGCGTGCGCAACAAGACAAGCAAGTGCTTGGGGATGGCGAGTCCTTTGAGGGATTCTACCCAACATTTACGTATCCCGTAAGAACAGTTCTGACACTCGCCGAAAATATGCTCACCAGACCCTGATAGATATACGGAGAAGACGAAAAGATTTATGGCTATCAGGATCTCCAGATTGACGTACGGACGTTCTGTTGTATCTCGTTCAAAAACATGGTTAACTTGGGCATGCCAGTTCCGTTTCGCGTCCGGATCATTGGTGCAATTTTTGTCAGTTCGCTATGCGGGGAAGCTTCCAGCATCATCAACGGTGGATGATGTAGAGGGTATCCTCAGCTCATTCATTTCTCCGGGTGCGTACCTCAGCCAATAATGTGTGATCAGAATGTGTACAGGACTATGCAGAGTATGAAACGGAAGAAGAAGCATTTCTTGGCCGAGTTGAGAAAGACGCCGCGTCCTTTCATCCTATTGGAAAATGCATCTACTCATATACTCGTCCCGCACCGAGCGGATCCTCGGAGGAGAGAAATGTAGAGTATGAAGTATACCACGTAAGGCGCAGCTATACGTGAATTCCGCTCGGTTGACTGATTGTTACAGGCTACCTTCGATGACCCGGGCTTCAGGGAATATCACAGGAAAATGCAGATATTTATACTGCTATATATCGAGGCCGGTTCGTATCTCAACGAAGAGGAGGATGGCTGGGAATTCGTAGTGCTGTTCGTGACCCACTCCCTTTCTCAACACTCGAGGTATTCATGACTACATACGCAGGTTCGAAAAGCGAAAACGGAAAGACGAAACTGCAACGTATCACTTCGTGGGTTACTCATCACTATACAACTTTTACTGTTTCCCGGAAAAGGTGCGGTTGCGATTGAGGTGAGTCAACTTAGACTTACTCATCCCACCCCGCGCATCAACCCAATTCATCCACGCAAAGCCAATTTGTCATCCTTCCGCCATACCAGAGACAAGGTCATGGGTGTGAGTGGCTATCTCATTGGGGCTCTTGCGTACACCAACGCCCTTCGTAGCCGAGCTCTACACCGCGATCTACAACTTCGTCCTGTCACGGCAAGACGTCTCCGAGTTGACTGTGGAGGACCCTGCGGAGGCGTTTGAGGACTTGAGGGATCGCAACGACCTTCGAATGCTTCTCGCCAATGAACAGTTCATGAATGAAAGCTTTGGGGCTCAAAGTGTGACAGCTTCGCACGGAGGTGGCCGCGTCCGAAAGGCAAGGTCTCGTGCACGGTCTACACCGCAGAGCGCCTCTGGGGGGGCGAAGACCCGAGGAAAGATGGGACCCCCTGTGGATAGAGCGTGGTCGGAAAAATGGCGCAAAGATCTCAAAATCGCGGCCGTAAGAAATGTTGACGACTTGCGCAAATGTCTGACTGACTCTGTATGCAGCGACAGTTCCATCGGCTTGTAGAGATGCTCGTCTTGTTGCACCTCGACCCCATGGATATGCAGGGCATGAGGGCGTACCGGCTGCAAGTCAAAGAACGGCTTTACCGTTTTAACTTTGTGAGTCAACAGCCGATCACGTTGTACGTGACATTTGGGGTACTTATGCATCCCTAGGAAATTCTAGCTCAGATGGACAAAGAGGAACGACTACGGAAATTAGAGGAAACCTTCCAAAGTGTTCAAGAAGACTATAAAAGGCTGTTAGGTACGGTCAGATGAGGATCACATGGGACAGGTAGCACCAGGTGGAGGGCGACATTAATAGTACAATAAATAAAACACAGAAACACAAAAAGCACAGCAAGGGTAGTAGATACAAGATCTAAGTAATATGCCACAAGCCTGCAAGATCATGAAAAATGAAAGATTCCAACTGTGTTGCCGAAACCGGCTATGCCTAACGAGTGGAATGCCTGGAATGCTACAACGCGCGTGAATGGTAAACGAGGATAATCTGCATTGGCGGGGCGGGCCATTTCCGATGGAGGGCTTGACGAGGACGAGAGGCGGCGATTGTCGGAGAGAGAGGACATCGTAGAGCCTCGCAGGATAGAAGTGGCAAGTTCGTAAGACCAGCACTCCCATCGGTCCAGAGCTGCATTCGTCAGTCCTGAGTAATGCATCGTAGAAGGCGGAGACGGGGAAGCGGTGGGTCTGATCCCGCCTTGAGGACGGGATATGCGCCGTATTCCCACAATTCTGCCCTCCATGATATCCCATCCACCCCGCTCGCAAGTCGCTTCACCAGCCTTGACCACCGTGACGTCTGCCCGGGTTGTCGACCGGTCAAGAGGACCAAGGGTATGGCCTGCCTCACATTCATCTACTGGAGCGAGAGTCTCAGGCGGACGGCGCAGCAATTCTTTCTCGGAGGACCTCCGGGACAGTATTCCGTGTCCAGATATGGGAAATGAGGTGTCCGGGTCGGATGATGTGCTTGCGGAGGAGAGCCTCCTGGGAGCTGAGAACGATGATGTTGTACTGCTGCTTCGCGAGCGCCGCCCTGAGTTGAGTATTGCACCTGCTTGAGGGGTACTTCCTGGGCAAGAACAATGTCTCGACTGAGAGGGGAAATAGGCTCGATAAAAAATGATAGCATGGCCAATGGAAAGAGCTACCACCAAACTGTCACTTGGAAGTTCTCCGCAAAGGTGACACGTCTCGAGCCGGATAGGCGAAAGTCGTAATTGATCCACCGTTCCATGCGGTTCGTCCATGACCAACAGACATTCAGAAGAAGCAGTATCCCATAATGAGACCACGCCTGCATCCGAAGCCACCCCGATAATGGTTTGTTCGTTATCTGCCAATTTGACTCTGCAAGCATAGATTTTTGCGACGCGATCAACTGGGTTGCCGGCAAGAAGATTATACCGAATGAGCGGCGTTTCTATAGTCTCGGCAAATTCTGCGACTTCTACTGAACCATCGTCAAGGGAGAGGGCCACAAGCAGACATCCTGTCGGCCGCACCGATACAATATTGGCTCGAACCACGGCTGAAGCCGAAACCGGTTGGATGGGATATGATGAAGGATGGGGAACGAATTGCCATTGCACGACGGTCCTGTATCCGTAGCATACGAGAATGGCCGGGGGTTCGCATAGTTGTAAATTGGGCCCAGCTTTCTGTTTCTGGGGGGTCGAAGATGGCCGAGAAAAGTGGATCTCTGTCACTCCAGAAGTGTTGTCTGGAAGTGTGAGTGGTTTGAAGGCTACGACATCGTTCCCAGAAATGGCAAAAACATGAACTGTTCCCGAAGCAGTCCCAAACGCGAGGAAACAACCACCGTCGTCCAAGGCGACCGCGGAAACCGTTTCTGTAACAGAAGGGTTGTACGGTCTGACGACTAACGATTCTGGGCCCTTGATGCGCCAAAGGCTAACTTCGTTCTGGAGACCCACTGCCACGACAGTCTGACCATTCTTGCTCGCTGTTAACAGTTCCACATCCGTAGCAAACCCGCGCGGCAACGCCGAGAAAACAATGTGGTCTAAAGCAGTTTCGCTTTCGCTCGATTCCGGCTTTCCGTCATCTCTGTTCCGCTGAGCTTCGAGGAGTTCGGCATCCTTCAACAGGTAAAGCAAAAGCGCGTAAAGGGGAAGGATCGTCAATGCCATGGGAACCGGGAGAATTTTGAGGAGCCAGAACACGATATCCAATGTTGATGTTGAAGACCGAAGGCTTTGCTGGGCGCTCTGGCTAACCGTGCCAGGTGGTTGGAAAGCGATGAAAGTGGGTACCTCTATTCGCAAATGGACAAGAGCATGTTCTTCGGGGTTGAGAACTTTCCATAGCCACCACGATGGATCTTGAGTTTGATTGGGTTGCTGCTTGGTAAACATGGGGAAGGAAGAAGAAAAGGAAACGCCAAGGTTGGCTTCATCATACACACTTGGGCGGGTGAGTACATAGAGCGTAGCGGTGGTTGCCAGGAGCTGGGGTGAAGTGAGAAGTTATGTCTGAGAAGATCTGACGTGAGGATAACTCACGAACAGAAGACTGATATTTTTGTTAGCACGGCCCCTAAGTATGACTTTGAGTTGATAGGTGAAATGTTGTTTCCAGGTAGTGGGTATTGGAGGGTTTTCCTCTTGTGTACTGACCATGACTGGAGTCAAGCTCGGGTTTTGTCGTATAAGTTGTTCCAACTTTGCACGATTTGTCAGAAAACAGGCATGAGGTATGAGCGAGGTTACTCGCCTCTAATCGCTGAATATCAATTGAGAGGACAGCCAAGAAAAATGTATGTGCTAGGAACCAATGGGCGACGAGCACCACCACTGCGAATGTGCAGAATTGGCTGATAGCACCAGTGGAGCACCCTGCAATGGTTCCTAACACACAATTGTAACCTACGACCTTGAGGGTGTTGGATAATCCTGCACGACTCAACCCGCCTGCTATCCGTTCTTTAACAGGAAGGGTGACGGACGTCCTCGTGACTGCGTCGACCTGCGGGGAGGGGGGATAAACCAGAAAGCACCAGCGGCAGCTTAATTCAATACCAGGTTAAACATATTCTCTGCTCCGACAAAGATGATGACAATGGGTAACAGACTCCTAGCAAGTTGGGTGAGAACGCAGAACATGCAAAGAAACGCATAGACATACCAGGGAACCATGGTGACTTTGAGACGCATTAACGAGCAGACACTAAGACTAGTAATGGTACTAGCAGCAATCTCAAAAAGAGCAGTGAAAGTCAGCCCAATTCTAGTATGGACCCCATTCATGCGTTTCATGGATCTCCTGACATACACGAAAAATACTCCATAGGCAAGATAAACGAACGAAGAAATGGATGAGAAACCTTGCTTCTTGGAAAGCCCGCGGTCATACTAATGGACATCAAGGGGTGTGATGAGCAGGAAAGAAAGCCAAACTGACCTTGAGGGCGACGAGTGTCGGTTCGATTGTCTCGGTGAAGGCATCGTTGCCTTGCGTAAGGTTTTTTAAGATATCGAGCCAGCTATCATGACTGGATTTGTCCAAGCAGTCAGATTCCAGGAAAACGAACGTGTGTACGAGAAATTTTGCCGTATCGATGTTTGCCGTGCTCTTCTCGAGAGTTCGTCCCGCAAAAACCATCTGAGGTGTGATAGGAATGCCAGCCATGGAAACACCCTCAAAATTCCTGAGGGTGTTCGGGATGTTTGTATCCGATCGAACTCGTGCTTCATCATAGTTCCAAAACGCAAGTGGACTGAATACAACACAGTCGTTTGTACCTGTCTCAAGACAAGGTACCCCGTGCAACTTGACACGCTCTAATATACGTTGTTCAAGCAGCAACGCAGACGCCAGAGTTTGACTGGTCAAAGCATTAGCGTCGTCAGAAGGGTTGCTATGGACCAAGATGCGTTCCACCCGAAGAGTGCGGCCCTTTCCGCAGCGCGCACGGATCAGCTCATCCTCGAGTATCTGAATGTGAAGTTGACCCTGCCAAAAGTTCTGAAGGTCTCGAAGCGCATTGCTGCCGGACGCGGCAAAGTCGGCAAGAAAGGAGTCAACAACATTTGACGTGGATGCAAGACGTGAATACGACGGTGTGGACAGGTAGATGGCAAGTGCAGGATAAGACAAAGATGTGATGACAACCGCGGAAACGATAATAAGACGAATCTGGTGGGTTGCGCAATGTCTGTACTGTGTTAGTAAATATGGCAAGCATGCATAGTAAGTTGGAACGTACATGCCGAAGGATCGCAAGGATGTGTCTGCTAATGTTCGTATTCGTTGGTAAGTGATGATGGTGGACGAGAACAAGCCTGGAGTCTGTCGTGCCATGCGCAAATACGATGTTGAACGCTGTTCAAGTTGCTGAGAGCATGCTAGGGCAAGGTGGCCGTCCAAACAACCTTGACGTGACTCCTAGTAATGGATACTCCGTACATCACGTGATTCATTTAGCCGACTTCGATGTAATTGGCTTATTCTTAGGTTTGGCCCGACCCCGTGGCTCCATTGTTACCCTGAACAGGTGGGAAGAGTCTGAATCCATGGCATAGAGAGCGAATACAGTATCAGATCGTGTGGTATATCATCTCCCCCAACGTTGTGCTTCCATCTTGACCTTCAACCACCTCCCAAAAATCCCATGTCGTCGCTATCTCCGCGAAGCTTGCGAAAGCTGGACCAGACCGTGGAATCGCGCGCGGTAGCTATCGGCGTAAAGGAGGATGACAAGCCCGCTGACATAGTCCCTGAGCGAACGAACCACATCAGAATCAATTCCAACAAGTAAACGGTAAATGTCCGCACCAGCTCCGCACCAAAGAGCGGATGGGATAGTCAAGAACCTTCGGAATTGATGTTTGAATGAGAGATGGCCATCTATCAGTAACAATTGCCTTTGGGTTCGTCAGTGCGCGAAGGCCCTCAGGGCCACCTATCCCAGACACTCAGAAGGTCATGTCATCTGCGTGGACTATACCGATTTACCGAAGCGACCATAACCACTCGCTTTGTTACCCCCAAATGGAAGGTCCTGGCTGCAGAGGGCAAAACACATTTTAAGACTGATTTAAAATGATGGGCTATTGACGCACTTTAACTTTGCATAACCATCAGAAAGGCTGATCGCTAATCAGCTATGGGAACTCACGTAGAACACTCCAAAATCGTTGATGGACACCATTCCACATTCCAACTCCCGAGCAACTTCCAAACACAGGTCTTGATGGGGTCCGAAGACACTGGCTCCAAGGCCATACTTGGTACCATTAGCGATCTTAATGGCCTCTTCGATATCATCATAGCGGATAAGCAAGGCGATTGGCGCAAACACTACTGAGCTGTTAGCGTGGGGGTGACGCTATAGTCCAGCGATGAGCTCACGTTCTGTCTGTGCAATCCTTGACCTGGGGTTGACATCACCTAGCACCGTTGCCGTGAAATATGCATTCCCGGCTGAAGAGGGATGGAGATACTTCTTCCCACCAGCGTTCATTTGAGCACCTGCTTCATGAGCTTCGAAAATGAGGTTCTCGAGTGCGTCAAAACGGTCATTCGTAATCATACAACCGCAGTCGACCGTGTTGATAAACCCCTCCCTCGATGGCGCCAGAACGGAACCAACACGTAACTTTTTGGCTCGCTCCGTCAAAGTTTCAAAAAGTTCGTCATATTGCTCGGAGTGTACGATCAAGCGCTCAATGCCGATACAATTTTGACCAGCGTTTTGGCTGACGAAATTCAAAAGAGTGATTGGGAAGAGACGAGTAATTGAACTCACAAAATACCACGCATCCAGACACTTGCCCACTTTTGGATGTCTGTGTCAGGGAGAATGATAGCTGGATCTTTCCCACCCAGCTCCAATGTTACAGGGGTAAGGTGTTCTGTTGCAGCCATGGCTACCTAATGTCACATGAGCAAAGTCATCAAGGATATGTAAAAATTAGTACCTTACGTCCAATCTCCTCCGAGCCAATGAACGTGATGTGTTTAATCAAGGGGGACTTGGTCACTATTTCTGCCTTGTCGGGCCAGCAGCAAACCGTCTAGAAATACACTCAGAAACACCTGGTGGACTCGGGGTATTCACCAACCTGAATTATATCGGCGTCGTGACCACAGGCTTCAAGTGCCTTGTGTATTGCGCTCACAAACCAGTCCGTAGACCACACGACGTGTTCAGAACACTTGAGCACAGTCGCATTACCAGCAAAGATGGATGCAATAATCGGTGACCAAGCATTGTGCAGTGCTGCAAGTATACATGAGATAACGCAACGCTTACTGTAGGGCTCACTCACGATAGTTCCAAGATACGATAGCACAGACTACGCCCTTGGGCTCGTAAACAACTTGGGACTTCTTGTAACTCAGCATCAAATTCGAATATCTTGTTTCGGTTCGCAAGGCACGTTCTCCATGGTTAATCAGCCACTCCAGTTTCGAGCATATCGTCAGAATTTCGCCAAAGGCAGCATCAACGACTGGAGTAGATTAAGACATCCCCTTCTTCCTGTGTGAGGGGCATTGGGCTTACGAGTCTTCCCGGTATCACGGCACGCGACTCTCGCACAAGCTTCCTGGTTTTCGACGAGCCACTTGAGCAGACTCCGCATCACCCTGCGCCGCTGAGCAAAAGTGGTTTCTGCCCATGAAATCTGTGCCTCCTTTGCCCGCTGTATCTTCGCCTTGATCTCGCGTTCATTGTCCGCTATGACAGTCTTGATATGCAGCGAGTTTGCAGGGTCATAACACGTGATATAATCTCTGCCACCCATAAAGTGATGAGGGAGGAGATCAGGTTCGGTGAGATGCGACTTGAGGTTTGCGTTGTGAATCCTTAGAGAGTCCCATTGAGGGTCTGCAGCCTGAGAGGACCTAAGAAAGGTAACATGGAACCAGAGTAGGCGACATACCTCAGGCACATTATGTCTGAAAGGCACAGCGCTGTTGTGCGCCTTCTGGTAACGATCGAAGACGAGCCAGATACCAAAGGCGGAGAACACAGTGAGAAGGTATAGGACTTCTAGTACACTAGCCTTTGGATCGTTTTCGAGCCATAGATTGAGAGTGCGGAATGGATGAAAGATGGCGTAGATAAATGAAGGCATTGCTACTGCTCACGCACCGAGCAGGGTTATGTTGTAGGTCAATTCAAGCAGTTGAGGGACAACTCGAACCCAACGCGTCAAGACGAATTTTGCACTGAAACGCGGTCACGTGATTACATGGTGAGATTGTTCGGTATTAGCCGAGTAGCAATCTACGCTGAGGTCGAACCCGATATATGGGCCACATTGGATACATACATGATACATGTAATCATACTCATAGTAATCAAGCTCATAGATACGGGCCGTATCATTCAAAATGGAACAATATCCCGGACAGGGTTAGGGACTGGGGGGGAAGGATTTAGTTTGATCCTCTTCTCGACAGCACAATTCTAACCTACATCGGGTGTAGAAGCTTCTTCTACCTAGGATGCCTCAAATGGCATTCGCGGATGTGGCGAACGAAATTTTTGCGGACTACGGATGCACTGCACCCAGGCCACATGCATTCGATCCGCAACCCTTCCTCAAGTCGCCTAATCCCATGGTAGTCTCTAAAATGATCCGGGACGCTACCGCACGAGATCGTAGTACAGCAGATCTTGCCCTTCCTGATACAGCCGCAGGACACTGTAGCAGTGCATGAGTGGGCACTCTTTGTTCCAGGTTGAGACACATTCGCTTCGGTTGCTTGGACACCCGCAATGACTTCCCCCTGTCACATATGATCAATAGATGTTGTAACAGGACAGGGACATATCGTATACTTCATAACTGGGATCATCACCCTTCTCGATGGCATTGTCACTCTGTAAAATGCTTCAGGAGCTTGACACACACAGAAATATCTGACACACCGGAACAGCGGGTACGTTGGCCGTGGTTCGTCTTGACGCCACACGGGCACCGTCAAGCGCGTGGCATAATTCAGAGCGGTAAGTAGTGGTCATTGGTTGTAAAAGTGCGGAGACGAGGGCAAAGCAGACGGTTCTCGGTGCAGAATGAGCGAACCAATGAAATAAGCACATCTTTTATACTATAGCGATGGCAAGCCTTCCAAAACTCCAGCTATGGCGGTTCGTCGCCGGGACGGGGAGATGGAGAGGTATTCAAACACGAGGCGAGCCTGGAGGGCGGGAACATTTGTTCAACTCCAACGATGTGGCGATGAAGTATTTGGATGCGAAACTTGGCAGGGATCAACCCCGTTTTCATTCTCGATGAACGACGAATCCGATGACAGATGGTCGGGTTCCCTGAATTGTCTCCGCGTGATGTTGCACCACCTGTTTGGGTTGGCAGCTGATGGCTTGAGAAAGCCGGTATGGAGGTCGGAATCAGATGGACATCGGATCAAAGGGTGAATACTTGGCCATCTTCGCCTGCGTGCAAGGGGAATCCAAAGAAGGTAAAAACAAAATCAGTGCCAACGAGCAAAAAAAAACATATCTCCGAACGCCTCCAGGGGTGGAGGGCCACGTTTCGGTACGCATTCCGCCTTAAGCGGGCCCGAGTCAATATAATTAATGGTAAGGTCGGAAGCAGTTCGAACTTTGGAGAAATCCTAACCTACCTATGTCCATACGTTGCTCCAACGTGGAGGAGTCGTTGTGATAAGGGCGGGAGACACTTTTTTTTTTTTTTTTGAGATTCCTTTTTCCCAGTGCATCGATGACCAATATGATTAGCCACAGCCCATGCCGTTGAATATACCGCTTCACGTGCTCATGACTTCCGTTATCTGTTCACAGCGTCAGCGATGGCTCGATCCTGTCAATCTTTTCAGCTTTCAACATTCCTACGTGGATACGACGTCCTGAAGCAAAACACCGAATCCCGGCCACGGAGGATCGCCATTGTATCCCAAATACACCGAGAAGACCAAGCACCGGGAGGGAAACACGAGAGGGTAATAGGACGTTGTCAAATTGTTGCCAATCGCCAATGGATGTCGGGACCGACCAATTCTGGTCTAGACGAAACGCTCGTGCATAGGCGATCGTGGGGGAATTACATTGAAAACCCAACAAGTTGTGGGTTTCTTCACCTTTAACTGCAACTCTGAATCGGGTTGGTTGACCAGAACCAAAGGATAGTTGCCCCCGAAGGACCTGCAGAAGCATGAAAATTGAAGTTGTATCATGCCCCCCAAGAAGGAAGTTCGAAAACCACGCGGATAAGACCTTCGGTCTGTTTGGAGGTGAGGAATCCTCCCACCAGGCAATCTTGCAGCGGCGGGGCAAGATGAGGACGAATCTGGCATATCTGGCTTCGGCCCCTCACCCGCCTAGCGATGAAATCTGCAGGATTGAAAACTGAAACGTTGCCTCCAGAGTTTGGTTCCCCGTTTGCAATCCACGTGCTTCTGTATCGTAGACCTGATTGTCAGCAATTGTCGCCCTTGCCTAAACACAACGAACTCACGTACATCATCCGCTTCATGGCGCTTCGATTAGCATCCTTGCACGAGGTGAGGGCCATCAAGACCAATCCTATGTGACATATCAGTGACATACTAGTGCATTCACCAGCAGGGGAATCATACTGGTTTTCAAGTATTGGGTATGTTACATAGCGTCGTATCAAGTGTTGTGCCACACACTTATTTTGGAGCAGGCACCGCGTCCGCCTGCTATTCAAACCCGGTTCACCTTTTCGAGACCTTCAGTGGATGACAGGATGCCAGATATTGGCGGCATATGACTCGAAGAGTCTAATGCTCCTACTGCTTAATAGTGAGGTCGAAGCATTGAAGGGTAATAGTAATATGCCTTCCTAGAGGTGTCCCAGATTTGCCTGCGAGCAGGATCGGCGTCTTTCAAATTGGTGTTGTCCTTGAAACTCCAAAATTTCTCGCGCCATTCCGTGTTCAACATGTTGCAAAGAGTTGACAGGTCCTCGCCTCGAGTCAAGACTCCCTATTCGATGTCGAACCCAAAAATAAGTCATCCTGCAGATGGTGCCATGGCCTAGCTCAACTTGAAGGTGGTCGCGTGCAATGGACTGGTGGGCTGAGTGGTCACCTGAGCCTACAGACCCGCTGCGCACCGATCTAAGGACGCCCATCATCCTTGTAGTGGAGGGCAGCGAGAGAAGTAAAAGCATGGATACTTAGTTAATCAGCTGCCGATGTTAGTGGACTCGATTGATCATCCGATGTGGCATTGCACCGTGAGACCTGGATCAGAAGTAAATCCCTTTCACTGCCGGCTCGGATGACGGACTCATCAGCTGCAATTCTAGTGAGGTTCAAATTGTGCAGGTTGTTCATGGAACCATTTTTAACTTTGTTGCATGTAAAGACATCACAGCACAAAAATCAATATTAATCCCGGTATCTTGTGTGCTTTTTCTAACAGTGGGATTATGCATAATGCATATCTCAACGCAGTAACTTGGCAATGATCAATACAGAACAAACAAATTTTAATCCAAGCCCAAGCAATCCTAGGAAGCACTGGGCAAAGCTCGTAACAAACCCGCTATGTTCATTCAGTCTCCATGTCAATAGACTCAGCATGAACGGACTCAGCATCCCCATGATGCTCAGGTCACGAACCTTTCTGTGACAACATGGCAGAATCAAGGAAAACTTGCGAGGTACTAATGATTAACCTTATCGCAATATTTTTATCAGCATTAAAAATAAACAAAGTCGGTGAAATTCATGCTATCACGGCCACGACTGACTGTGCCTTGACGGAATCGATGTGGCCACCCACTAATAGACGGTAGCTAAAACGTTGTCATTGGGCCGTAAATTTGATTGAACATAGATGTCTCGCGAGAGAAATTTGCACTCCCAGGACTGATAACGCGGTTGGTCATCAACCACTCCAGGCGAAGGGAATGTTGCCAGCTTGACCAAGAACGGCTAAGTGCACCTCAATTATTGGCTGGTAGGGTATGGAGTGGCATTTAAGAAGCCGCATGACAAACCACTCCAGGACAAGAAGGAAACGTAAGAATTGGCCAATGGATATCTCCATCGCTGCCTGGGAGGTGGTGGAGGGGGCCGGTATCCGGAAAGCCGTCAGTCGATCACTCCATGACCCGAAAAAGAAGGATCCGTAGGTCCATTAAGAACCAACATGTGTCTCCGTTGTGCCAAGAGGGCGGTGGCGGAGGCCAGGGGGACCACTCCAGGGCATGAAATCGACGGAATCGTAGGAACAGGCTGGGGTACGCTCCAATGTCGCCAGGGATCGGTCACAAGAATCGTCCGGGAAACCGATTTTTCTAACTCCTCGTGGAAGGCTTGAATCAGCAGACTTGATTATGAATGTTGGATGCCCGCCTGAACTTAACCTTGCGTGCATGGCAGTGATGGAGCGCGGACTTGTCCAAGACGGCAGGCTGAAGTCCCAGTATCGTTTGACGTTGCAGGTGAGGGGCTATTTTTAGTGATTTTGATACCAAGTGTTCACATGCTAGGCAGCCCAAGGTTGGAGCTCGAACGATTCACCCTCGTTGATCTTGCTGTATTTTCAACGACGTAACCTCAAATTCCTTCCAAAAAGGAGCACGTGCGTCCCGTCGCGGCTGTGTCCAAATCGAAGCCACTGGAATGGGAGAAATATTTTGTCCTGTTCTACCAACTATTCTTCCATCAGAAAGGATAGCAAGATCGCCCAACAGAATGCTGTGGTCCATGGGCGGGCGAAACGTGGGAGAAACGTCGCCAACGACCTAACATGCTGTGCTTACCGTTTGACGGCCAGTCCCAGATCAGAGACCGATTATATACGAGCCAGCATACGGTGTGCCCTTGAGAAATGGTGACGCTGCAAAAATCGAGACTGCGTTGGGTTCCTCCGTGCCCATCGAAGACCGCGCAGACCACATCCGTCGTCAGGTGGAACATGATGGACCCTCTAGAATCTCCTCCGCAAGCAAGATACGCAATGCGACGCGAGGTTGACGGCTTATCGCCTGGGTGGGAAGCTGTAATAATTTCCCTGGGCCTCGGGACACGGTGAGATCACCGTTTACGCTCTGCATGGGCCTACATCCTGGGTCTGATCATCAACAATAGCCAGCTCTGGTTCAAGCCCGTCAAACCCACTCACGTCGCTCCTTCTGGATAGAATCCATGAGCGAGAATGTGAAGAGCTACCAAAGCCGTCGTTAACGGTGACCTTTTGCAACAAGAGGTCGTCGTTCTTCAACGATCGGGTATGCTAGGGCCATGTCAACTGTTGTGACAGGCATTCATTCTTGAGCAGATACGATGACCATCTACCCGTTCGAACCGGGTCCACTGTACCACTACGAATTCCAGGACGTCAGATGGTGGCTGCGCATAACATTCAGAAGGGTTGACGCCACTGGTCCGCGACTTACGCTTACCAATGAGATTCGAAATCGACCTGAAGGGCAGTAATCGGCGTATGTCCTCCTAGCAGATGGCCCCTTACCCGTTTATCCAGATAAAACGCGCCGGACCCGTTTACCCGCGGATACGACGCGTTCGTTGATATTATGCCCGAAGCCTGGATTTTCTTGCACCGCTTCACCTTGCAATGGAGAGGATGAACTCGTGGTGCTGATGGACTCAGATGACTGTTTGTTCGAGCCGTTCCAACCCGAGTTTTTGAAGAATCTGAAAAGTGGCCCTAGTATTAGGACCTGTGCTTGCCAGTGAGGGAGCTGGCCCGTCATCGCCGTTCTGAAAGTCCCAGATGCATGATTGAGATTGGTCCTGACAGGATCTGGTCATATTCTTCGCTACTTCTCGCTGAGGATGTTACGGTGGGCCGTGGCTCCATTTCAGCCTGGAGATGGCGTATGGTCGTGGCGTAGTGTTGACGAGTCAACGGCGAACTTGGGGAGTAAGTGGAACGCGCTAGTCGAGTTGCAGCATTGTTAAGGAACCTTCGTAGCAGGACTGGCGAAATACGGAGCGTGTTTCTGCGCCAAAGACGCGAAAAGCTTGACGCCCCCTCCCTTGCAGACCAATGCTAGTTCAACTCAGTTGAGTGTAGACTAGAGTCAGGCTTTCGCCGGGATTGGACAATCGCCACATCCGACCAAGTTACAGTACTGCATACCAGACAGCCACACGGCTTCAACGATATCCTGGACGCACTACAGCCTGATTTGTCACCACGTCTGCAGAGTAGACTAGGAAAATGTGTAGATTCTCCAAGAAACTCTTTCTGAGCTCCTTGAACATACATTAGTGAGATCGCAGAGCATGGTGTACGTGATGCAGGTGCACGAACGGGTATAGACAGCGGAAGGAGAAAAAACAGTAATGATGCCATGACTTGGGGGATTGTCTGAGGGAGACTGTGAGGAGATATAATGACTTAAGAGGGTGGGTTGGCGAAGGGAAGTGGAAGGTCTGGTAAAACAGCAACGTGTGGGGTGCTAGCGCACAAGAATAGCATGCACAGAAAAACACATTGTGTGCATGTATGTCCAACTGAACCAAGGATGCAGAGGTACAATGAGAATGAAAGAAAGTCATTGTGCCTCTTTGACACTACTACCAGCAAGAGAGTCCTTTTTCCGCTTCCCGCTTGTCAGATGGGCACTGAGCCTCTTGAATGACGAAAGACTCGATGACCTGGCCTTGCTGTGGGACTCTTCTTTCTTTAGGGAAGATTCCCTGGGCTCTGCGACAACGGCAGGGGGGTCGAAGATAGCGTCGTCGAGAGGTGGCGAGTCTACGCCAGATGATGAACCACCGCCAACTAGCCGAATGGTGCTGTTTACAGGAGCGTCCGCCTCTGGGGGTGACGATGACCTACTCGACTCTGTAGCATCGACTGTTAGCTGAGTGTCAAATGCGGGCTCCGGTTCAGTGGGTGAAGTTGGATTGAGAGCAACTTCCAAAGGAGCAGCATCGGCAAGCAAGTCGGTATCTTCTTCGCCGGTTGGGGATGGTTCGATAGAGACATCATTGGGAGGCACCGCCTCGGGCGGCATTACTCTTCGTACTAATAGTTTGTTGGCAATGACGTCATCATCGACCGGTCGTCGCACTCCGCGCCCGGCCTCAAGATCGACATCGACGGAGGAGCGATTCGAGTCAGGCGGGGAAGGGAGCGGTACAACATCATTCA
>JBBPJV010000262.1:0-31061 GCA_038088915.1 Sutorius aff. eximius
ACACCTTCCTAATTGTACTTTCCTTTAGAATGCACGCCGGAGTGCAACACCTGCCCGCTGAGCGGGCTCGCCATGCAAAGCGCCTGGGACACGCTCAAAGGAGGTCCCAGCCCAAACCCCCAGTGATCGCAGCTGGCGCCGGCACCACTGGACTGGGTACAACAACAACGCCGAGCCAGCAGAGTGCGACCTCCACGTCCACCGCGTCCAGCCAGACACCCCCTACTAGCACCTCTACAAATCAGTCTTTGAGCAGCGCTCTTCCTTCTTCGCCTACTCAGTCCTCTTCCTCCGCTTCCTCTTCCGCTACCACCCCATCGGCCACTGCGATATCTTCCACTACACAGCCACTGCCTGTCACTACGCCGTCATCATCCCTCGTCACTACACCGACCACGCTGTCATTGACATCCACGGCCTCTTCTTCCACATCCATTCCACAGGCAAATGTATCTTCTGCAACAAACCGTGGCCTCTCTGGTGGCGCAATTGCTGGCATCATCGCCGGCGCCGCCGTAGTCGGCGCAGTATTTATTGTATTCATCATTCGGAAAACCTATCTTCGCCGCCGGGAACGCCAGCGTATCTCCTGGAATGGGGCTCCGGGTCTAGATGAACCCAAGCCCGTCCCGGACGCAAGCGAATCTTCGGCGTCCGTCGCCAGCCCCGCGAACACTACGCAACGCACGGTACCCTTATCACCTTTCGAGACCTTCAGCCAAACTATGTATTCCACTCCTGTCCCACCCGTTGCCCATATGCATCCCTCTGCTATCCCCGCCTACGGTGTTCCTGCGCCCCCTCCAGCATCGTATAACAACCCCGGCCCAGTCGCTGCTTACCCTGCACATCCTGTTCCTTTGACATATCACTCTGGTGGTACTACTCCACTTGCGATACCACCTGCGGGGATTTCCCCCGCCCTATCCGCCGTGCGCACACAACAGGCGCCTGCTGAGGCAATAGTCAAGTGTACATTTGTGCCCAGTCTTCCGGACGAACTTTCCATCACAACAGGCGAACGGGTCTTCATCGTCGAACAATATGACGATGGCTGGGACTTGTGCATGAATGGAAGGGGTGAACGGGGAATGGTCCCCCGTGAATGCTTGGCGCGTGCACTCTCCGATCAAGCTGACATCGGATGGAGGAACGTGAAAAGAATGAGCAGTCTGATTTCCGATGGAAGGAGGTATTAGTCGTTTTTGGCTGACAAAAATAGGTACGAAATTATCTGAAACAGCCAGACTATCACTTACGCGCGACAAAGACATCGGCTAGTGATTATCATTATACCCATATCTGCCAGTGGCATGTCCTACCGTTGTATAACGCAAGTTCGCCTTTGTACTCTGTCGTCTTTTTTATTGCAGAGTGATACTTGTAGCCCTTTTAGCACCGTTATGTAGGTGTCACTTGCTGTAGCTTGGCTTTTAAGGGAGGATGGGGTTGTACCGCAACCTCAGTAGCATCATGTCCTCTCTATCTATGATACGACCTGTATGCGAGCCCTTGCTGCAATTCCAATTTACCGCATTTCACCCAGTAATTCGCGCCGTGGGTCATTCAATGCCCAGGAAACATTGCTTGTAATCATGGTCTAACTCCTTGAGACGACAGAGACCACTTCTCCGTCACTGGCAACCTCAACCTAGTGTCGGGGCAATAGCAGAATCGTATTTGCAGATAATTGTGGTCAAACATTAAGTTATCTCTAACGATGGGATTTCAATGGTTCGATCATAACAATCGCGCTCGCGATCCCGGATCGACTTCCTTGCATTCAGCCTAAGGGGTACGTTAGATCGACAGGCTTCGCATAAGAAAAGTGACCTACATCGAGAGCATTGAGTTGATGTATGCTGGGTGTTTGTGTACGTGAGAGCGTGTTTCGATATCAAGGAAGGACGTACACCGAGTTAAAACTACACCGGTTATTTCGACCCAATAATTGTCCCCTTGGAAAGCGTACTTTTTTGTGTCAGGATCGGCGCACGGAACGAAACGCCAGCTGCTCACGAGGAGAACAGTCATCAAGGATACAAGGCTGAGAAAAAATCATTCAGTTCTGCAGTCCATAACACGGTCAGGTGCTCACCAAGTGAGTAGTCCACAAATGACAGCCACTTTTCTGAGTTGTTGAACATGTTCCGCCAGTCTCCTGTTGGCGAGCTCAAGATCTGTATGGTAATAGCAAATGAGATAAATCTCGCACAATCGCTGTTCAGACCGCCCGGCACGAAGGAAATAGATAATGCTACCGACTATGATCACGTCACAAATCGTACTCAACACTGAAGAGTAGGCCACAAGCTATCGGAGTGGAGGGAATTAGTATACCTCCCAAAGAGTCGCCAAGAGTATACCGACCGGCGTGGAGAAAAGGTATTGGATTGACTGTCGCTGGAACCTAGAACACATCAGAGAGAAACTCAGTATGGTGCCATGTTGTGCAGGGAAATCCCTGTACGTGAAAATAGAACAAACTAAGTCATAAAGAATGTCACCGTTATGAAAAGTCATGAACAAACATCTGACGAACCTAGGCCAATAACTTGAGTATGGTGAGCGATCGTCGTGCAGTATCAGCCAACACCGAGAATACTTACGGAAAGCAGCAAATGCAGTAATCACCTAGTTCTGGTAAGATACATTTTCAAGGGACGATGGTAACCATACCACTAGACTAGTGATTGGCTTGTGCTCCCCGCTCACTGCGAAACCATATATTCAAAGCGACTTCAAGTTCACCAATGAACTTACTAATCCATACTCGTTGAGCATAGAAGCTGCCAAATGACAGTGATGTCAGACAAGGAAAAGGCTGTTACCAACGCGAAGTTATTTACCACTGGACAATGTAAATGATGATGTACTTTGTGAAGAGGTCAGAACTCCTCATCTCTGATCAGAAGAAGGCTTACGTTCACGAACACTGCCAGCTGAGCCAAGGAGGGACTGAGACCAACGGGCCAGTCTGACCAATCGATAAACTTACTTCAAAACCCCTGTATCACAAATGAGCATGATGATTCAGTTGGATCGTACAGCTCACTTACATGGGTAATCGGTTCGAACATTTTGACATGACGTAAGGACGGCAGGCGACTAGTATTTTCCAGTAGAACCGCACGCATCCATAAAGATGGACGGTATCCAAGGCGCTGGGGTTTGGGCTGAACAATTCTGATCATGGTTTGGCGGATGGCTACGCACAGCGTGATCATTACCTTGGTCGTTGGGTGCAGATTAGAGCCGTAAAATTTTTGTGAATGTCTACTACTTACCGCCAATTTGACCAGTATATGATCGTCCCGGAAATGACAGAAATAGAACAATGACTGGCCAAATCCTGAACCGTACATACTAGCGAACCTGTTCGTCGTCAAAACGGACGAGAGAACGGCGAGAAACTTACCACACGGACAGCATGAGGCCTACGACACACTGGTTGTATGATAGGTCACATCCGCGAGCTGGTAGAAAACTCACCGATAAATCCTGGGCCCCAGGACCTGCCAATAGAGTGAGATAGTACTTCCTTTGCCATGGAAGCGCTTAAAGGCAGGCTCAAGGCAGCGGTGGCAACTACGTGGAGAACCTAAGCATGGTGTCACGGTTTATCTTACTTAAATGACCTCAGTTCACAGCTTCCCGATCAGTGCCAAGATGGACAATGTATACGGCAGGCATATACACGTCACCCGGGATGTTCACCTGACTACCGTCCATAATTCGTTCAACCTTGAACTTCGAAAGCGCATACTGACTACATACCGTAAATCCCCTCGGCATCATAACGGAAATTTTAAGCGGCGTGAATACGCCGGGGCGAACAACAGATCTGAACCTATGGCATACTTTTCAGTCAACGTTCCGCCCTGGACATCCAAAATGCTTCACCGCTTGGTTGATTGTAGCTCTAGAACGAACCACAACAAGGCCGCCTTGGTAAGATAATTGTGACTGACGATCGGTTGACATTTGACAACCATGTCCCGCGAACGGCATCGGATAAAGCGTGGCGCCTTTGCACCTATATTTCACATCCCTCTTGGCGTACGGACTCATCCGAAAGAACAAGCCCAATGACAGTCGCATGAGTGAGATGGAATGTTCGATACCGAATGTTTGATACCGACTGGGGGTGATCGGTTGGTCTTGAAAAGTAGCCGCAAATGATTGCTTAAAGGGTTAGCCCCTCACCACATGTGACACGAACATCCGGGTTAGGTACCCAAAAACGAGTTGCAAACCGGGGCCTGGGACAAGCAACATGGCCTCGGAACCTGATATGATATATGACACTCTTCTTTCCTACGTCAAGCACCCCCACTTGACTGCTTTGTCGGCGCCCGTGTTGCGCCGAGAAACTCGTCATCCGTACACACGTTACCCACACACCCCCTGGTCTTACCAAGAATTCCAGGGAACACAACATCCACCCTTGGGGTGAGGTGGCCTTGGGAGCGCCGCGCGTGGGACCGTCCGGGGTCGCAAAGAATCCAACCTATGGTCAAACGTTAAGTACCAAGTGCCATTCGTGCTACTGAGGCTCCAAGCTCACTGAAACTCCACTGGAGAGGTTAAGGTTGCATCCTGCGACATCCTAGGTCATAGTGGTACGGTTGGAGAAGTCGGATCACAGCCATTCGACTGGTAAGTTGCTGGAACTAGATATAGCACAACTGATCTTAAAAACGTTGAGCCGACACATCATGGTCACTAGGGGGATGAAGGTGCGAGGTATATGCAATATACAGGAACGGGCCTCGATGCGTAGAAACTACAAAGCCAGACTTGGTGTTTTAAGGGTTAGCTATGGAACCTCACAAACTTGGATCCTTCCGACAATTCAATGCTCTACCCTGTTGCTCTCGTTGGGACCTGGGATCTGCCTAGACTTGTGGCGAACCACAACATAAGCGTCGCTTGTCGCTCCCCCTTCGACAGCTTCAATATCGCCAGGGATAACGCCGGCATGCTGAGAGTCTGACACCCTTCTGATATGAACACTGAGTACATCGGAAAGGGTCAAGGATTTCTACTAAATTTCACCTCTCTGCACGGATTGAGTTGAGATCATGGGAAAGGAGGCCGTGGCCAGCAACAGGCCCCCAGTAAAACGTTCCCGTCAATGACCCAATAATGCAGGTGCCGACAAGAATAGACAAGTAGAAACGGTATTGGGAATACCATTTCGGTGCTAACATAACACGTAAGCCATGAACGAAAATGTAGATGGGCCAACTAGGATAGGCTTACTCCAGCCGGCCGCGGTAGCCCTGTTGTCCGCATACCAGAGCGCGGTGAAGCCAAGCCATTGGGACAGGAGGGCCAAGGTAGGCTGAAGCGCGATGGTGGACCAAGCGACGACGGCGGGTGATACCCCCAAAATCAAGCGGAGGTAACCCTTGAAACCACCTAGACCGGCAAATTCCATGCCCCAATGAAGGGCACCTGCCAAGAGGTGAATTCAAAATGCGTGAAGACGACGGGATGACACACCGAGGAAGGACAACAACACAGCGCCGTAGGTGACCTGAAAGTTGAGAGCTTGATCCAAGACCGTGAGTGCGACACCTGGATCGATACTTGTGAGCGTGCCCGCCGCAGCTAGGCTAGCCTGGTGGGAGAGATAAACGGTGGTTCCTGCGGATGCGATATAGGGCAAGCCACCGGCGAGACCCATGACAAGATATGGAGTGGGTACCGTTGTGGCGACCGCCGAGGTGATTCCAATCTAGGGATGGCGAATAAGTTCACGAGCGGGTAGAAGGGAGCCAAGGACGGCCAAACACTCACGAAGGAGTCCCTTGTGGGTTTGACGCTATCGACGGTGAACACACCACCAGCAATGGAGCGTGCCCAGTCAGTCAGAGAATTGCCAACCTCCTCTTTGACATTCAGCTTGGCGTGCTCTATAGTCTGGCTCCCCGGCTTCCCAGAGACGGAGCTCGCGACAAAGCGAGCATGGATGAGAGGAGGGGCAGGACGAAGAGAAGGGTGCTGGAATCGACGCGAGCGGCGCAAGGCGGGTGAGAGGGCAACGAATCGAAGCGGGCGGGAAAGGGTACTCATGCTGGGCACGCTAACAAGGGGATTGGACTTGGACCAGGATGGGCGGGCATTTATACCCCTATGCTGGTGGCGCGTGACACCCCGTGACAACCTACCAGGCGCGGTGATGAACTCGCTGATACAGGCCCGAAAATGCGACATTCTTGGGTATAAAGTTACGCTCTGACCTACTCATTACAGCTTGATGAATGACGTATCAATCCCATGAGAAAAGTCCCATATACAGATCCTCTAACACAAGTCGGACGGCACGTCAGTGCTGCATGCAGTCGCCAAGTTGACTTCACCCTACCTGGTCTTCCCCACACGACACGATCTACACGGCAGCCCATTAGCCACATATTCGTGATCATATTTCTTCCCTCTCACCTTTGTACTATCTTGCGCCACACAAAAGATCCGTCCCGTGTGCCCACCAGTTAAGTCAGCTACTAATGCCCCTGTCTGCTTGTCCCACACCTGTCCCGCCCGATTCAGTCTAATGCAACGCAAGCTTTGCTAATCTATACCTTGACTGTGCAATCATAACTCCCACTCACTGCAAACTCGTCCCCCACCGCCACACTTCGCACTGGGTGTGAGTGCCTCTCGGGACCACGGATAGCCCCCGCGGAAGTAATTCGAGTTCCACAAGCGTTGCAGATCTTGGTTTCACCCTCCGATAAATGCGAATCTTGCTGTGCCTGTCGAAACGATTGCGATAACGATGAATGCAAGAAGAACGTGTTTCCCGATGCTGGCACTTCGCCGCCCAAGCCCTCCTGTGTCATCACTAACGGATTCAACGGCTGGCCAGTGGTTGGATTATCAAACTCTGGGCAAGTCGACCATCCCCGTTTCGTCCTCATATCGAACATTCGAACATGCCGATCCGAAGATCCTGATAAGATGAACGGCGGGCTCAGCTCTACAGAGGAAATTCTGAAAACAGAGGTTAGACACAGCGTATGAGGGGATGACAGACGCACGCTCTTGCATGATGATCCTCGAAATTACTGATTAATGTCCCTGTCCGTGCATCCCACACCCGAACCGACCGATCTCCAGATCCAGAAACAACCAAGTCATTCGCAATTGATACTGCATTCACAGCGGCCCGGTGTCCTCGAAGAACCAACTCCGGCTTGAGGTCAGGAAACGAATAAGTTCGAATGGTTCGATCTGGTGCAGAAATTCAACCCATCAAATTATCCTGCGGTAAACCATAACATGCCTTTGGAGCACGATACCAGTCTTCCACTATCAATCCGGACACACAAGACACTGTCTTGGTGATCTTTTAATACCTTGATCGATTTGAATTTGGCCAGATCCCAGACAACTACGCGACAGTCACTTCCGCCGCTCACAAGGATGCCAGCTTCACAATTTTTTTGACCATCTCTTGCATGGTCTACTGATCCACAGGTACCATCCTCTGGCGCCTGTGTCACTGTGGCTGTGACGCACAGGCTTAACACGCTGGAAGCGTGCATACCCATGACCCTGCGTCGAACCTTGTTTGTGTTTAGATCCCATTCGCGAACTGTACGGTCTTTAGAACCGGTGAAGAGCACCTGAAGGGGCCCATAGGCCGAATCATAAGACCATAACGCAAGACAGTAAATGGCAGCGGTATGGCCTCCTCCCTCGGCTCCTGGGAGGGTTCGTAGGCGGTATGATCTATGGCGAACGCGACTGCGGAGGAGCGTCTGGGTTTGGTGAAGAAGTTTGTAGTCTGCCACTAAGGTTGTACCAGTTCGAGGACTACTGGACGGGACACAGCGCTGTGAGAAACTTCGGATCATCGTGATAGCAGTGGAGGTGCTTCTGCTTATCAGCATCGGCGTCGTCGGAGACGTTATAGAAACAGACTGGCCAATCAGGGTCTGGAAGTCGTGATCTTTGGGGCTCGAATTCATAGGAATGGACTCATTATCAGGGCCATCGTCTCCATTTGGGACGTCCTCGGCATCCACGACACTGCCTTCATCCTCTCCCTCTTCTTCGTCGCCCATACCTTCGTCTTCATCTCTGTCCTCGCGTGCTGTACCAGAAGCGGATGCACTGATGATACCTTCACTTTGCCGTGGCGAAGGGTTGATTGGCCGAGGTCGCCACTCCCATCCGCGGGCGTGGCAGAGATTGCGCCACAGTGTCGGATCGTTCGCAAGAAAATTCCATCGCTTGCAAACCAGGGTACAATTCAGGAGCGCAGAAGCAGGGAGTAACACGAATATTTGCAACGATAACTCTGGTGGCAAAGACTACACGGTAAAGATGTAAAGATGTGAATTTGCATAGATGACAAGGTACAACACTCACTTCCACGAGATCGAACTGGAGGAGGGGCACGATTCGCCTTTGGACCGTGGCCAACCGAGAACGAGGCAGTGATGCTAGTAGCTGGTATGCAAGCTCTGTATTTCCAAGATGACCCGAACATCAGAGGTTGATGAAAGCAACGGCATTCTACTTGCCTTCACGTTCCAACTCGGATGCATCGCGGGTGGCTGTGTGCCAGTCAAGGCTGCGTTGTACACCCTTGCCTTTGTCGTTAGTCCTTCGGCCACTGAGCCCGGTGGTGCTTTGCGCTGTCGGAGAGGTCAATTGTGGCATGCCTTCATACAATGAACTCATGGAGGAAGTCACACCAGCATTGAAAGAATTGGCAGGCTCGCGAATCAAAGGCAACGGAGACGAGGTGCTGAATGTGTGATTTGCAGTATTTTGTGTGATGCCTGCACCAGATCGAGAAGAGTCATTGTCGGGAAGCCTGGTCATGGTATCGTACTAAGAGAAAGGATGGTCCACTGGGTTCATATATGTTTAGACAAGAAGACAGGCAGTGTCATGAGCTGCTATGCATCATGGTAGGAGCGGAACTTAATTCGTATCGATTAGGAAAGTCTTGGGACTACTTGTCGCGAAGGAAAGTGTTCCTAGCACCACTTTGACGTGGTCCATCAAATTAGTGGCGGATACCATGAGGTTCACCACACCCTGGCCTGTGCCATTCTCAGTTCGTACCTCTCAGATTGCTGGCAAGAATGCCAAGAATGAAGTGGGTGTATCTACTCAGGCTTTGTTCCACCTGTCGGTTCTGCGCTATTAACCCCCAAGTCGTCTCTAGAACATTCAACCGTACGTCAACTCCAGATCGCTGTGTGGGTTCCCCACGTGGGTACGACCAATCGATTGATCATCCGACTCGGGTTGGATGGCACACAAGCACGGTAACGGGTGATGAACACGATCAGCGTGCCAACGATACCTACGATCATTTAACAAAGACTGATCACACCGATGCCGACAAATCCATTGGTCTGAGGGTGCCTTGATTTATTCCATTTTTCTCCCCAATCAGTGGAATTACCCGGCCTGAAAGTGAGGGAGGTGACCTTGGCAAATCAGTAGCGTGAATGCATCCGCCAGTGATGTTGCGAGTAGATGATGGAATGTTCTGGAGGCTCAGATCTCCAGGCAGCTCTTAATCCGCGATAGCATTTCTTTCAACGCGCCCCACGAGCGCACTCCGCGCCGCACCTCTCGCCTTTGATTCTCGCCCATCTCCCAGCTCGAACTTCCTTCAAGTTGTGAACACCCGTACACGAAATGGCGATGTCAAGTACCACCGCAAATTGGCACTGGAAGAACAAGAATGTGACACCGTGGGCCAAGACTTGGTTTCAGGAAGAACTCTCAAAGATCGCCATTCAAGGAGACGGAGGGGAGAAAGTCAGGGTTACCACGGCCTCGTGGCTCGAGGGAGACGTGGAACTGGGTCAACGCAAATCAAAGTATGTATAACGTTCATATGTTCACGATCTGGATGCACGTCCGCAGGCTGATTACCATCTATGATTGCAAAATTTCTGTCGAGTGGGCTGGAACTGCAAGCGATGGAACTGAGATCACAAGTAAAGTGACCATCCCTGAAGTGTCTCATGAAATCACACTGGACTGTTTGTCCGATTACATGGCAAGTCACCTTCGCTCTTTGGCCACTTTCTTCTGCCGTATTGATTTACTTTCATATTGTGACAGTACCAGTGGTCCGAGAGCGGAAGCACCAACCCTGCTGTACAAGCACTTTACGCCCTTGCCAAGGAACGGCTTCCTACAGCCCTGGAGGCCAAGTTTGCCGAGTTTCCAGTCGCCATTATCGACAAGCATGGCAAAGACTTGACCGTCAGTAGGGAGTCTAGTCGGGCAGGGACACCCGCTGCAATGCCTGGATCAGTCGCAGTCTCTGGCGCCGCTACACTGTCAACGACTGCTCCGACGAAGCCTGCCGTGGTAGCAAAAACCGCTCTCAACACATCCACGGTCGTCAAAGAAGCAACATTCATGGCCCCGGCTGATGATCTATTCGGGTTGCTCACTGACCCGCAGCGCATCCCTTCATGGACACGTGCATCCGCAGAGGTGGGTCGATTGACACTGGGTACGGCTAGCCTGAAGCGATTGTTCGCAATACACAGTCCGCTGCCATAGCTGATACGCCGTATTCGCTCTTTAGTGGAGGGGTAAGGGGCAGATATCTTTCGCTGACACCAGGCAAGGAAATTGTCCAGACGTGGGCGTTGACAAGTCCAACGTGGCCGTCGGGTATGCCGCGTTGAACTGGTAGTTCTTGAACAATGATCTCAGTTTATTGTAGAACACGAGGCTACGTTCACCACGACGTTTGAGCAGTCATCGGATTCGACAAAAGTGACGTTTACGCTGGCGGGTGTGCCCAAAGGGATGGAGGACGAGCTTGAACGCAATATTGACGGGTATTAGTGAGTTTTCCGATGTCTCCCTTGACGTGACTGACGACTTCATGTCAGTATCCATGGTTTGAAATCCATCGGGTATGTGCAGTTGATTGTTTCCCCCGTATATACGCAGCCTAGACAAGCGCCAACAAAACTCCGACCGCCGGAATACAGAGGCGACGTCGTGGATAACAAGGCAGCCACAGCGGTCGCAATCGCGGTTGTGGTTTTGGCTGCAACGTTCTGTCTACCCTATCTGTCGTACTCGCTCGTTTCACTTCGTTCTTTTTCCGAGTGAACTTGTGCGGTTGATATGCTCATGCTGATAATCTACATTTTGATGCGCCTCCAGGTTGGGGACAGTACTTTGAAGGCAAGGAATTAGGTGGTGTCAGAGGGGCAGGTTGAGTTTAGGTAAATGACCCCGAAAAGATGTAAACAAGCAAACAAATTTAGCGCCACATTCGAAGTTCTGTTCGCCTGCTCTCGTCGCCGCCGAGAATTTCGTTCTCTTTGTACCTCTCCCACTTCGCCTCTCTTTTTCCTTCTTTTTCGTACACATGGCCGCCGTTGCAGTCGAGGAGATCCGTGCTACCTCTTACGTCGGTTTTGACTCCATCACACAGCAAATCGAGCACAAGCTCTTGAAACGTGGCTTTCAGTTCAATGTCATTGTCGTTGGTGCGTCGCAGTGTCATTGAACAACACTGGTTCGTCCGTGACACCGAAAAAAATGTAGGACAAACCGGTCTCGGAAAGTCGACGCTGATCAACACAATTTTCGCGTCGCACTTGATCGACTCCAAAGGTCGTTTGGAATCTGACGACCCTGTCAGGCAAACCACCGAGATTCAGACCGTTTCACATGGTGTTTTTTTTTTTCTCATTTGAGACAACTGATACATGTATTGATGGCAAGTTGAACAGTCATCGCGGAAAATGGCGTCAAGCTTCGTCTCAACATTGTCGACACTCCTGGTTACGGTGACCAAGTGAACAACGAAAACTGGTATGTGGTACGTTTTTGTGGTATGGCGCTGTTTGAAGGAGACTGGTAGTTGGGATCCCATTGTGAAATACATCAAGGACCAGCACAGCGCGTACTTGCGCAAAGAGCTGACGGCTATGCGTGACCGATACATTCAGGACACGCGTATCCATTGTTGCCTCTACTTTATTAGTCCGACTGGCCATTCGCTGCGTGCCATCGACGTTATTGTGATGAAAAAGTTGAGCGAAGTTGTCAACGTTGTTCCAGTCATTGCCAAGGCAGACAGCTTGACCCTGGAGGAGAGAGAGGCCTTCAAACAAAAGGTACGAGATGACGTGTCACCCAAAAGGAAATGGACTGACGGAGCGATAGATTCGGGCCGAGCTTGTCTACCACAACATCCGATTGTATCCCTTTGACACGGACGACAATGACGAAGAGGAGGTTCAGCTGAATGAGTCTATCCGGGTACGTTGGTGCATGTGTGTGCTGGCGTGTGCATTGAGACAGGTTTGCAGAACATCATCCCGTTTGCTGTTGTTGGTTCTGAGCGCAGCGTAATCATCGAGGGCAAGTCTGTGCGTGGACGAAAGAACCGGTGGGGAGTGGTGAATGTGGAGGACGAGAACCACTGCGAGTTTGTGCACTTGCGCAACTTTTTGACAAGGACGCACCTGCAGGATCTGATTGAAACGACGGCGCAGATCCACTACGAAGCGTTTAGGTCGAAGCAGCTGCTTGCGTTGAAGGAGGGTGTGCAACAGAGGCCAGCTGCGGCGCAATAAAGGAGATACCCACTCGTTTGGTTTTTTTTTTTTTTTCGATTTGATTTTTGATTTGTCGGTTTTGTGACCTCTTTTATATTACGTTTTCAATTTAACCCGTGTGTCAGACCGTCCGCGTCATCTACCCCCTCGGTCCGTCGTGTTTCTAATCAATGCTATGCCCGCTCCCACCATCTTTCCCGACGGCCACCATGGCCCCTTCTCTCGCCCGCGCCCGTGCTGCCCTCGCTGCCTTCAACATCGAGTCCCTCTTTGCGCGCAGGCGTGGCCCAGGCACATTCCGCACCGTGTTCGCTAACCTCCCCCTCCCGGACAGCTTCTTCGACCGAAAGCACCGCCCACTCAAGGTCCATGTTCACCCAACCAACCAGGTCATCTCCTCAAAGTACACCATCATTACCTTCCTCCCCCGCAACCTCCTCGAACAGTTCCGTCGCGTCGCCAACATGTATGTCTCCTCTTTCACACTCCTCGTCCGTTCTTCACCTCCCCCAGCTTCTTCCTCTTCATAGCCATCCTTCAGTTCTTCCCAGAGTTCTCCACCATCTCCCCCGGCCTCGTCCTCTTGCCCATTCTCATCGTTCTCACCATCACCGCCATCAAGGACGGCTACGAAGACATTAAGCGCCATCAGTCTGACCGCCGCGTCAACCACTCCACCGTCCGCGTTCTCTCTGGTCCAGACTCGTCCAATCCAAACTTTTCAGGCGCCAAGAGCCGCACGTTTGTTAGGGGAATCATCCCCAAGCGCACCCTCACACGCCGTGACCCAGAGTCTGCCTCACCCTCTCACCCCACCGTCGAGTTCGATCATGACGACTCCGACCCCTTTCCGGATCGCAAGCCCCCCAACGTATACTGGACTAAGACTCTCTGGGAGGACGTCCGTGTCGGCGACTTTGTGAAAATCATGGACAATGAACCAATTCCTGCAGACATCCTAATATGCGCTACCTCCGAGGACGAGAATGTCGCCTTTGTCGAAACCAAGAACCTCGATGGAGAGACGAACCTCAAGTCTCGTAATGCGTCTCCAGCTCTCGCTGATCTTCGCACAGATCAGGATTGTGCCACTGCCCCCTTCACAGTCGAATGCGACAGACCGGACACCAACATGTATAAGCTCAACGCCACCGTCTCTCGCAACGGACAGACGTCTCCGGTAGATATCCAGATGGTTCTCCTGCGTGGCACTGTCCTTCGTAACACAGACTGGGCCATCGGTATTGTCCTCTTTACCGGCGTGGATACCAAGATCGTTCTCAACTCCGGCGGTACTCCGAGTAAGCGCAGCAGAGTAGAACGTCAGATGAATCCTCAAGTGTACGCACTTCGCTTCCCGTTCGCTAATGATCATGCTTATTCGCTTCCAGCCTCATCAACCTCGCACTGCTCGCTCTGATGGGAGTCGTTTGTGGTGTCGCTGACTCGCAGATCGAGAAGCAACTTTACCCGGAAGGGGCACCATGGTTTTATGGCGATGACACTTCGTACGACAACCCGAACATCAACGGTTTGATCACTTGGGCATTTGCGCTCATCACGTCCGTAGCCTTTGTCATCTTACGCTCTAGATACTAACACGTTTCTCCAGATTTCAAAACGTTGTACCGATATCACTGTATATATCTATAGAGGCCGTCAAGACTTGCCAGGCACTTTTCATTTACTTTGATTATGACGTCCTTTACAAGAAGACGAACCAGCCGACGCTTGCTAGGAGTTACAATCTGTCCGACGATCTCGGTCAAATTGAATACATATTTTCCGACAAGACCGGGACATTGACTCAGGTATGTTCATTTCGTTTGCAACAGCGGCAGTATTGTCTCACGCGACCCCAGAATTCAATGGTATTCAGAGAGTGTTCCATCGGCGGTGCTGTGTATCATGGTGACCCCGAAGAGGACGAGGACCTTGACGTTAAGAAACGCTCCATAGTTAACGGGACCAATGGCGAGCTTCAAGACGTGAGCCGCGACTCGTCATTCGGCTCTACTTATCCTGGGATGTCCTCTCCTGCAAGCCCTACGATCAGTCCAGACACCATTAATCACCCAGCAGTAATCAAGCTTTCTAATGGTGTGCTCAGGCATTTCAGCGACCAGCAGCTCAGCCAAGACTTGGCTCGGGCTGTCAATGCCGAACCCGGATCCGAGAACGAAGGGCAAGCCCGCGCATTGAATGGCTTCTTCTCCGTCCTGGCGTTATGCCATACCGTCCTCACCGCTATCGATCCGGAGACTGGTGTCATTGAGTACAAGGCGCAGTCACCCGACGAAGCGGCCCTCGTTCAGGCAGCCGCGGATGTGGGATTCGTCTTCCGTGGTCGGGACCGGGAGATACTCATGCTCCAGACGCCGTTTTCAAAGGAAGTAGAACGGTATGAGTTACTCGACATCCTCGAGTTCACAAGTGTTCGCAAGCGCATGAGTATTATCGCACGCAAGCTCGATGAGCACGATTCTCGGCTATTTCTCTTGGCAAAGGGGGCCGACAGTGTCATTTTTGAGAGGCTGAAGTCAGGGGGCGACGAGCTCAAGCGAACAACTGAAAGGCATCTGGACGAGTTTGCGAACGCTGGGCTGAGAACGCTCACCTTGGCCTACAAAGTCATACCAGGTTTGTATACCTCAGTTATCCTGCCCACATGCTCACGTTGTCGCGCGCAGACGACGAGTACAACAGTTGGAGCGAACGGTATCATGCGGCCTCGACTGCGCTCGAAGATCGGGAGAAGAAAGTAGAAATCGTGATGGATGAGATAGAAAGAGACCTTCGTCTGTTAGGAGCCACTGCAATCGAAGATCGTCTGCAGGATGGCGTGCCCGAAACGATTGCAGACCTTAAACTTGCAGGTATAAAGATTTGGGTGGCTACTGGCGACAAACTTGAGACCGCAATTGGTATTCACTCGTCATGTTTCTCCATCCACATCCGTTGACACTTCTCGTCGCATAGCCATCGGTTACAGTACGAATCTCATCGTTGACGACTCAAACATAATCATTATTCGCGGTGGGGATATTGGACCTTCTGTCTACCAGCAAATGACAAGAGCTGCCGAGGAGTTCTTCCCGGACGTCGACATTCCGGAAAAGGAAGATGTCATTAATATCGTGACGTCGGGTTCTGGTCCATTTCCGCTACGCCGCCTAAGCACTAGCGCTCCCTCCATTGTGGGCGAAGGGAACGGTACGCGGCCAGGGGGGTATGTGCTTGTCATTGATGGCACGGCGCTGGGCCATGTGCGTGTTCCCTGTATGCTATGGCTCTGCACGCTTACCTCTAGTCCAGGCATTTGCTGATGAGCAGAGCAAGCGACTGTTGCTACAACTTGGAACCCGGTGCGAAGGCGTCATATGCTGTCGTGTCTCTCCTCTTCAGAAGGCCCTCATTGTCAAACTCGTCAAAGACGGCCTTCGCGTTATGACCCTCGCGATCGGTGATGGTGCCAACGATGTTAGCATGATCCAAGCTGCTGACGTTGGAGTCGGTATTGCTGGTGAAGAAGGTCTGCAGGCTGTCAACTCTTCCGATTATGCTATTGCCCAGGTATGTTTCCCATCAATAGACCGTGCGACGCTTCATCGCCTATATTTTTTGAACAGTTCCGGTTCCTCAAACGACTGATTCTCGTCCATGGTCACTGGTCTTATGCGCGCAATGGCACCATGTAGGTAATTTCTCTTTGATTGATTCAAACACCCCGTGACCTTGGCTTGTCGAAGGATTGTCAACTTCTTCTACAAGAATATTGTGGCAGTAGGAACGCTTTGGTGGTTCCAAATCTACTGTGGTTGGAGTTCAGCATAGTACGTCTACTCGATTATAACCCTTTTGGATTTCTAAACTGAACACCCATCAGTGCTTTCGAGTACACCTACCTTCTCTTCTGGAATTCATTCTGGACCCTCGCTCCCGTGCTTGGCATTGGCCTTTTTGACCGTATTGTTGGTATGTGGTTTTGGCTGCTTATGGGACCTGTCTTACTCGTCTTCAGATGCCGATGTTCTTATGGCCTTCCCTGAGCTATACCGATATGGTCGCGAACGAACGTGGTTCACTCTGAAGCTGTTTTTCATCTACATGATTGATGGGGTCATACAGGCATGTTGTGATGGTCTCCGGGTTGCATGGCGCTGACCACCCTTTCAGTCCGTCTCGCTGTTTTTCCTTATCACTTACACATATTACACCACCACCACTCGTACGGACGGGTACGGTATTCAGTTGTACGAGTATACCACCGTAAGCGACTCATGTCGACTTCATCACAATCTCTGACGTTTCGCAGACGATGGTCTTCTCTGCCGTGGTGGCTGTCAGCTTGTTTAATGGTCTTAACACCAACGTTTGGACCGGATGGGTCTTCTTTGCAATTCTCCTCGGAATTGTGTTGCTGCTGGTCTATACGGTATTGCTTTGCTTTGCTTTGCTCGCTGCATTACAAGGGCTCACTACTCCACACAGCTCATATATAATTCCATCAGCCCAGGGTGGTTTGTGACCAGCGTTTATGGCAACAACCAGTTCCTCTTTGGATCTGCCTACTTCTGGCTATGTCAGCCACTCTGTGTTGTGATCGCACTGCTTCCCAGGTACCTATACCGTGCATGGCAAACCGGCTATGCTCCAGGTGATTTGGAACTACTTCGTTACATCAGAAAAACGCAGCCAGATCTCGACATGGCCACCGCTCTACGCCGTAATCGCGTTGGTGCAGCCCCACGGTCTTCCCTGTCGAGGTGGAGACCATCATCACGGACATCACGGCCGGTGTCGATGGCATCAGTTCCTCCAGGCACCCCAGGAGCTGGAACGTCAATCGTGAATTACAGCGCGGACAACCTTTCTCTCGATCCCCACAGGATCTCCGTGAGCCGCACGGACATGTCCACCGGCATGCGTTCCATACACCGCGGTTTCGACTTTGCGACAGAGGAGGGCGGCGTTGCGATGCGTCGAATGCAAAGCAACTTATCCGAGCGTCGACAAAGTAGTTACCACCTTCCTCTACCTGAGGAGCGGAAGCACTCTCCGAAGAGGAAACCTTCTTTGCGTATTTTCTCTTCGCTCAGGCGCAAAAAACCCACAGCGCCGAACAAGGAGGATTAGATGCCCGAACATTCAAGCTTGCATGATCTATTGCTATTTTGTTTTCCCCACGTTGCATCTCTCACGCTCTTTGTATGCTCTTGATCACTGTATCCGTTTGCTATTTATTCACCCCCATGTTAGCTTCTATTCCTCGACTTGCGGTTCTACGTAGTAGTGATGGAAGGATATCAGGATTAATGCGACTAGCACACGAACAGAATTTAGAAGTCACGCTAAAAATTACACACACATGAGACCGTCCCCATTCGGAACTTGGCAGTGAAGTAAAACAAAGAGTCAGATGCTACACGAAATAGTTTACATATAGGCTACTGGCAATAGTCATGTCATGACGTCATCCCACTCACCCCACTCGCCACCGACCACCCGCAAGTGCACTTTCTCCCCAGATACTCCAAAGTACGCGGCCTTGAACCACGTTTTAATCTCATCCTCCGAAAAGGGCCCATAAGACTCTCCTGGGGGTTGCCCAGGGATATTCCACCTATACTCGTACTTCACGTCGGCGAAGGGGGGGATCCAATCATCCTTGACCTGCCTACTGGATCGCACACTGCGGACGAGCTCTTCAAAAGTTTTCGAGTAGATATCGGTGTCTCCAAGTGACATGATATTCGACGCGAGATGGGTGATCAAGTCAATGTCGCTTGTGCCCTTTGAGAGTCGTTTGTCTGCCACCATGTTGGTGCCGTCTTTTGATTTGTCGTTTACATGTTTCCTGGCGGTAGCAATCAACGCGTGGCTATGGTAATGTTTGAATGGAGAACATACCCAGAATTCTTCGATCTCGCACCAAGTCGTTGCAATGCCTCCAATACTGTTTCCCCGCGCTTGAGCAAACTGACCAGTTGCATTTCCAACGCGGCCTTGCCGCCGCTCTGTTCAAGCACTCTGTCCTCTGCCTTCATCTTCTCCTTCTGTATCCGATCTTGGTGACGTTTCCTGCGCCGGGCTATCTTGATCTCCTTTTCATCGACGCCGTCCATCCACCGATCGTGCACGGCATGCGGATCAAACGTCTTCACATAGGTCCCATCCGCAGCAAACTTGCCTTCCTCCATCTCCTCCCGCATGTTGAATGACGACATTTCGTACCCCATGCCCGCCTTCTTCCTCCGTTGAGCGTCATCCTCGTCTTCCGGCTCGTCTTCGTCCCCGCTCTCGCTCTCATGCTCAGATTCGTTGAACTCTTGACCCTCGATGTCTCCTAGACGCAAGAATTCTTCCTTTTTGTGAGATGCTGTGTCTTGCTCGCCTTTCTTTGCCTCCTTTTCTCCCATGGAGAACATGTCCTCCTCCTCCTCCCCTTCTGCTTCGCCGGCCTCATCCTTTCTGCGACTGTAGACGACGCCCTCTCCGTCATCGCTCGAGTCGCTCTCGTACCCTTCGTTCCGTACACGTCCTTTACGCTTCGCGGACGGATTTTCGAGAGCATTGTCGACTTCTTCGGCAAAGTTGATGGGGTCATCGTTGGGTTCCACGAAGCGTAGCTTTTTGGGAGGCTGCTGGTCTCGAGAGGTGGCAGACCGCTTCTGCGCTGTGCGAGACTCCATGTCGGTGCAGCTATGTCAATGATTTACGGATGTTTGTCGCACGACTACATCTAGGACAAGTCACGTTACCGACCAATGATGCAAATATCCAGATTATAGCGACGAATTATCCTTGGTATGTAGCGACACCGTAACGATAAGCAATCTGGGTACACTGGGTCAAACAGCCGTTGCCCTCATGGCAGCAGCTGCATACGCGAGTTGATTCTCGATGGAAGCATACGAAATCAGAAGTGTGTTAGAGAGTCCCCTAATGTGCACGGGAGCCCCGAGTTTCTCAGCGATGTCGGCGTTTTCGGACGAGTACAACACAGAAACATCTTTACCAACCGGGGCAATAAGCTGAACGACCTGGCTCAGCATGGATCTGGGATAGAAGTGGCTGCCATACCGTCTGGGATGACTCGAAACGTTGCAGAAACATCGAGAACCGTTCTTGCTGCGTCTCCTTCGCAGAAGGGTCGAGAACAACCCGAGCAGTCCCGTCGCTCTTGAGGGCGCTGACCATAGCGAGCGCATCCTCCGGGGAATAGAAGACCGCTACTTTACTGCCAGAGGAGCTACCAATCTGGATATCGCTTATCCGTGCCTTGATTTCGTTACAGTCCTTGAGGGCCAACGGAAACTCAACGCTGTCACTGAGAATCACTTTGAACACTGTCGAGGACCTGTAACAACATCGAATCCATTTTCCAGCCATCTGAACAAAGCACTGACTCGTTGGGAGCAACCGACGCTGAGCTCGCCATTGAGCCCTGATATCTGTAGCATAATTTAGCACAACACATGACGAGGGAGTAAGTCCAACTGACAATGGACCGAAGATGGTCGTCTGGAAGGAAGACTGAGTAGTGCTGAAGGAGTTGAAAGACGTCTGGGTCGAGGGAAAGAGCTGCTCCTTGGCAAGCTCAATGCTAAAACATGATCAATATAAGATTCAGCTATTGAATTAGGGTATGTTGTACTTCTTTTTCACGGCCTCGTCTACCGGAGGGATAGCAACGGACGAAGAAGGGTCATCAATAACCGGGGTTGAAGCTTGTTGCCCTGCTCCACAGACGGAGGGCGAGGCATTCGCGACATAGACATCGACATTTGCCCCGCATGCTTCTGTCGGTCCAAGGGAAGGTTGATTAGGTAACTCCTCTTTCGCTGGTGTTGATGTTGAATTTGTTGATCCTTGTATCTCGGCTTCCTGTGGTTGTGTTGTGAAATCATCTTCATAGTCAGGAAACATTTGTGGATCTGTTTGGAGCCCTGCCAGCTTAAGCAATTCGTCCCCAGTGGGAGGCAGACCTGGATAGGAATCGGACGTCGCCTGATGGTCTTCGTCAACTGCAACATCTTCACTCTCATCGGGTTGATCGTATTCTGTGGCGATACTCGTAAATTGTCCTTTGACGGTTTTCAGAGCACCTTTAGTGGGCGTGAATAAGGAGCTACGATTCTTAGCGATCAGGCCAGAGGACCGGCCGGGACCGGGTTTGCCACCTCGCTTGGCAGTATTACGACTTGGGCCACTGGTGAAGGATGTCGGATCTATATGAACAGTCATCAAGCGAGCTTTAGTGGTTATGCGGGACTGCTGGTTCATGGTGTCGGGCGTGGTTGTATCAATGAGTTTGACACGAGGATTTGCAGCTCGGGCGCGATGGTGAGGGACAGGATCCCGGGGAATTTCCGGCACCTTGTCAGAGAAGTGTGAGGGTGAATCGAAAAGAGGGTCAAGAGAGCTAAGGGCTGGCGAGGCAGGTACTTGAAATTCAGGAATCGCATGATCCGAAGCTAGGGCGACAGCCGAAGGCGGGGACTGCAGCCGCATCCTAGCTTCTGGTTTTCGCGGAGACAGATGTTCATCCGTGTTTTGATCGATGTCAATAGGATTGCCACTGTAAAAGTGCTCGAGATCATCGAATGCGATCCTTCTGGGCTCGTTCGCGCTCCCGCTTGCTATAGACGTGTTTCGTGCATCGGTACCTTCTTCCGCATCCTCCGCACTCACTTGCATGAGTTCATCTTCCACCTCAACCACATCCGGATCCGTCTCACCATCTGCGTCGAGTTGCGAGTCACCTACAGACGGGTGGCGTTTTTGGGCTGACTTTCGTGATCCTGAAGAGGAGACTCGTCTTCGTTTGGGTGACCTGGTGGATACTCCCTCGTCTTTCAACACCCCAGTTGATACCCGGCGCTTCGGCTTCGTGTGTACCCATTCATCCTCGATAGTGATCTGTATATGCTGGCGTTTTCGGGTGGACAATGGTGGCGCCGAGACGCTTGCACCATTAGGATTCGGAACAACCTCAGGGGGTGGCACTTCAGCTTTTGCTAGCTTAGCCTTTCTCTTCAGACCCTTTTTGACTAGTAATTAGTGTCAGTTACGCAATGGAATGGATACCCATTAGCATGTGAAGATACCTGGTGGGCCAGAAATGAACAATTCCTCTCCCTTCTTGAAGGCGGTGGCATCGGAAATATCTCTACCGCCAGTGTCTATGCGTTCCCAGAATGTCTCTAGAATGTGTTCGGAACCCCCTTGAAACGAATCTGTGGGTTCCCAGCTGAACTCAAACAAATCAGTCAAGGGTCCGACAGGGTTTCGAAAGTAACATACGTGCTTTCGTCCCAATCATACCCTTTCCACTGCGATAACATCAGTATGTAGAGTGTGAATAAGATGACAGCGATAGACGAACTTTGACGTAGTATTTCTACACAGCTCGGTTCAGTACGAGCAAAGTGCGGAATGTAAATGACTCATACCCATGTAATTTTCTTGCCCCGCTTGCCATAAACGCGGGCCCTGGTGACAGACTCTGCACACGGGAGACCGGGCTGTTATGAGTCCTGAACGAGTATAAAGGGGAGGCACTGACCAACTTCGTACTCTGGCGGTCCGTCCATGCAAGCAAGTGGTCAGGATGAGTCGCGATTTCACACCTATATGCACCCCAGCTGACGGGAAAAACATTCCATTTTTGTCACTCGCAACCCTACAACAGGTGATAAGGACCAAGTGTAAACAGGGTGTGGTTAGATGAATAGTAGATAACATGAAAACCATGGAGATAATTAGTAGTCTAGCTCAGGTGCGGATAAGCGCGACGAAACCAGGCACTCTTTGACCCAACTAACATCCCCCACGATGACCTTCCCCCCCGGCTTGATCGATCCGAGAACGTTTCGCTCTTTGACAACAATGTAATCAAAGCTTTGCATATGTTCGAGAGTCACTTGTTTCGTATCGGTGACTGCCTCGACCTTGGCTGCACCCATACACAGGATGATCCAGGGAACATATCGGCTGGCTTCTTCAGGGGAATTCTGCAACACTCAGCGTCAGGTTCAATCCATTGATGTTGGATTGGCGGACATGCCTTTCTCGCCCGGCTCGAGGGAACGGGAATCAAGTCTGCGCCAACACAAAGCACCGTCTTTTGGGAAAAAAGTTTGATTGGCACCCGATTGGCCATTATGTCGGTGAGGTGCTCTGTACAATTTCCCCAGTCAAGATCAACGAGCTGGGAGACTCTGGCACCAAGTGCATCGGAATATCCGGCCGGGAGAAGGTGGGGTTGCCAGTCCTGACGTGTATTCATTCAACGCCATGCACTTTGGAAAACACATAAAGCATACCGACGAAAATTTCTCCTCTTTTATCAACCAGTCAAACGAGAGACAGGGAATGCCTAACGCAAGCGCTAGGAGGAATTTTGGCTTTTGATGCGCGTCATCGGATAGTAGGAAGACACGATCCAGTTTTGATTCCGGCTTCCAACGAAAATCTTGTGGCGTTGCATTCCATCGCCTGTTGGAATGGCTGTGTCTGCCTTCCATGGTAAATACGCTAGACCAATCCTCAATCACCAGGCCACCACGCTGCTTGATAGCATGCATCGCCTCGTCCTTCATCTGGATGGGGTCTTCATTCTTGGGGTTGATCGTGACCACGAAGCCCGTCCTGACCAATTCCCGCTGAACTCTGCCGGTGGTCGTACCAACAACCGACTGTCCGGATGGCGTCGTGTCAATGAAAGGTTTTGGTTTGATCACGGCGACAACATTCTCTGCCAGGAGCGTGCGCGCTTTCCACTGGCTTTGAATTGTCCTATTCGCAATGCGAATGTCACCGAAACCCACTTGAATGGTAGCTATCTCCTCCCCGTTATCAATCTCCAATTTGAATGTACCATGAGAATCGGTATGGCTGACATCGCTAACCACGGCTTTGACATTGTCCTGAATGGCGATGACCCTATCGCCGACTAGAAGCTCCCGGCGCCGCACATTTTTGAGCTCGACCTCGTCTTCTGTGCCGTCATCGAACTTGATCAAATGCCTGTTCTTCAGCCCTCGAGAGTAGACAACACCAGAGTAATAATGACCATCTTGTTTCCACAACGCGAAAACTTGTGTAGCCGGCTCCGCTGTAAGTCCTCGAGCGGATGACACTCCTGAACGTAACCTCTTGACAGAACGTGTAGTAATTGCAGGAGTCTCAGACTGCCTGTTTCGAGTCGAAGTCGAGGCTTTCGACGTTCCGCGAGTTGGATTTACGTCTTCGATACGCTTTTTCTTCTTGCGTGATGTGTCAGGTTTCGAAGGTGGGGGTGGTGGGGAACCAACAGCATAATCGCCCACAGACTCAGACTCTTCTTCTTCTTCCTTCTGAAGCATGGTATGCATAGTTCCCTCATCCTCAGTGACGGGGTGCGACGAGCTTTCTGAGGTCTCAGTATCGGACTTGTGGAGACGTTTCTTGCCGACGACAGGCTTAGTCGCTGTAAGAGTTGTGGAGGCATGGCGTGCACCGGAAGGTCCCAAAGGTTGTGACACTTTTCCCTTCTTCGAAGGTAGCGCATTTGCTGCGGTGGCGGGAGGTCCCTTGGAAGAGAATGGTTGCCCCTGCAGATCTTGCTCCGGAAGTGACGTCGGAACCTCCGTCGGCTCCGCTTTTAAAGGTTTTACTCTGGAGTTCTTCCCTTTCGTCGAGGACGAAGTAGGCTTTTGAGGTTGTTTTTCATGCGCAGATGATTGAGCCTGCCAAGGAAGTGATAGTATCAGACAAGGCCGGTAGTCGTGGTGCAAATCACCTTATCAAGAACAACAGAAGCCACGATCCTCATTTTTCTGCCATGCACAGCCATGTCTTCTGTAGGAGCCGCAGATTTTTTCATGTTTCTGGAGGCTAGTTCGACGGCCAGCGGGACATCGACTTCGCTCTCCTCGACCTCCAGGGAATCAGGGATGATGTCTCCAGATTCATGCATAGACACCGGACTAACAGGGCAGAAAGCTTTCTTGAGTGGACTTTGCGCCATGGCTCGATGGTGGTCAGGTGTTGGGGCGCAAGGCCTAGCTCGAAGTGGTTCGGAGTCGGGGACGATATCCAGCGCATCCTCAGACTCATCATCCTCGTCCTGTCTCCGATGTTGCTCTCTGACTAAACGAGAACCAACCACCTTCCTTTGGCGCGGCGGTGACCGAGCTGGTGGAAGAGGATTCAGGTGCCACGATTCATCGGTGTGATAAGGCAGAGTTTCCTCCGTGCGGGAGGGCTGCGTTACCACACCTGTAGCGACACACGAAGGGGGTCCCACATCTCCCGCCAAGTTGCGCATTCTGGCGATTCGATATTGGTTTCCAGGATGCACCATCCTGAGCAAGCTCCTGGGATTACTCGATGCGACAGCCATGCTAGCGGCGGGAGCAATCCACTCAAAGGGTAGAGAGCATTGTTCGCTCCTCTGCAGTGGCGTGGCGAGAGCGTCATCTCCAGTATATGATTCGACATCAACAGGGTCGTCGAGCTGGGTTTCCTCGATCCCTTTCGGGGGAGTGGGTTCTGCTGGATCTGAACCGTCGGCAAGGTCGCGGTCGAGCATCTTGTCATAAGACGAGGAGCCGTTAAACTCGAACCTTGACTCCTGAGCACCACAATTGTGGAACAAGAAATCTTTATCCTTGTGCTGCGACGAGCCTAGAGATTCGCCAGAATTACTGGGAGTGGCAGCGACGAGAACATTGGTGCGACGATTGAAGGCCGTCCCGTTTGCCCTTTGCGCTTCATACTCGCGCATGGCGGCAGCAAGGAATTCCTTGTGCTCGCTGGCATCGGGAAGGGTCAAGCCAAGGTCTGTGGGCGAGTGAATGACCTCCTGGGTTGGTGTCTCTCCCAGATCAGAGAGTGGCACATCAAACTGCTTTGTTGACGCGAGATATTGCTCCGCTGGATCCTGGGAGATGGGGCCACCGAACGAGTCCTGAGACGGAAGGGAAGGAGAAGGAGAACGACAGTAGTAACTGTTCCCGACGGGCATGGACTTTATTGGTCGAGAGTGTGTGTGGACTACAACAGTGGTGGGGGGAGAGTGAAAGGATCCGGGCCCTGTCCCTAGAGACCAAGAGGTAATTATCTGGAAGAAAGGATGACGAAAGGGCTGGAGGGTGGCTCACCGATTACCTTTCCAGCGATTGCCGAGAGTGGGCTAGCCCCGTGCTGGTAAAAAAATTCCGAACCTTGATTCAAAGCTAGGACATTGTCTGAGGGCGCTGGAGAGGTTACGGATATTCCGGTCTGTTCGCAGTTTTCTTGACGTTTTTCTTTCTGGGAATCTTCGACCAGTGGCACGCGTTCGCCACTACCTTCCGGACTCTGCAAAAGCGAAACTTGCAGATGGTAACGAGGCGTCGCCTGTCGGACCGGGATTATCCTTGAATCTATTGAAAAGTCGTTTACCGCTTCGCCATCGCCATTTGGCGAGGCTAGGCCCCGATCCTTGCTGTACTCTGAATCTCCGCTTCGCTGAGCAGGCGCCAGTGCATGGCGTAAAAGCTGGGTCGGCTGGGATTCCAAAGGATCACTACGATGTGTGTGTGGACGTGTCAGGTTTCGACGCCTTCATTCCGAGGTACGAGAGAGACGCGCCTGTCCATTGCTCGACGATGCTGATCTCTAGCACCTACTTTGTGACACACCGCAACGACTCAAAATCCAGCGCTCAGCTCATGCAATGACCCCACTCTGGTGCTGCGCTACAGATCTCAGAGTTACAAGCAGATACCCAGCGTCGCGTCTGAACCGCCACATGCGCACAAAATCAATCCACGTGACCTCGACGCGCTCATAAGCACGTGTCAGTTTGTCTTATCGATGCCGCTCAAGTTCACTAGTCGCTACCTCAGCCGCTCCTTTAAAATTGCGCCGGACGCTTAACGGAGCGTAAACGATGTCGCGCAGGCCTCGCAAGACCACGCGGGGGCTTCCCGCACGCAAGATACCCCTGCGAGCACCCCAGCCCGCCAAGCCAGCAGACGACACTGAGAAACTAGTGTCCAGCTCCATGGCAAAACCGGAGGGTCTTGGAGCTGACTCGGCACGCCCATATCGTCACTCTCACCCCAAGTTAATCCAGGGGTCTCAAGCAGCGCCTTACCACGACTATAGCGCGCACGAGATCAGCAACGTTCCGGCACCCATCCCGGATACCGGCCTACCACCCCCGTCAACAGATACAGCCACGTTCGATACGCCTCCCGTCTCCGCATCTCATACATCTGTCGTACCAAATGTTTTCCTAAGCCGTTCACATGTGGCGTCGAAATCAACTTTTGTGCCACTGCCATCTTTGAAGACCCAAAACTTGACAGAGATCGAAGAGGCAGCTGCTCACTCATCCATGGTGGCCCATCCAACGCCGTCCATTCGACTTGTGGGGACTACCACAGCGAGCAGCGTTTCGCACGATCGTGGTCCTCAGTTGAACACCTCCCATTTGTCTACTACAGCGATTATTGCACTCGCTGTCAGTGGTGGCCTCACACTCTTTGTCGTGGTCATCCTGGTCAAACTCTTCCGGCGCCCCCGCCGTCGAAGGACCCCGACTCCCTCTCTACCCATCCTTCGTAACGGGACTTTTCCGGACGACAAAGTAGAAAGTGAAGGTTCTCCGATCTTTGGAGGCAGAGAATATCCGTCCCCTGCTTTCCAGGCACGCAACGCACAAGGAAACACCGGACTTTGGACATGGACTCAGTACAACTCTGGGATCCCCAAGCCTGCGCCGACGGTGACAGTGACGCGGTCCAGTTCCCGAGATCAACTGCTGATTGTCAATCAAACTACCCAACAAGACCCCTTGGGTGTAGTGGACAATGACGCGACGCATGTTCAAGGACGGACACAGCGTCAATACCCGTTCGTCGGACATGGCAATTCGAACACTCTCTTGAAGAGCAAGAACCCAGTCCCTTTGCAGCCGGTTCAGAACGCAATCACCCGTGCAGTATCGAGGCTATCTACGGTATCCATGTCGCTCTATCCGAATTCACCCGGCGGGTATTCACAAGTAGGAGCAGACGTTGGCCTCGCGATCGACGGTGTCACGCACGAGGAACCAACCCATGTTACGGTACAGAAATATAAGGACAGGATGATGACATCCCGGAACAGGACGAGTATGATAGCACCCGGCAGTGCCAAGGACCCCGCGGCGCTCAGGCGTTCACAAAGTTTTGCGTATGGTGGAATGGAACCCACTTCGCCACCGAGCGCGTCAGGTAACATGGCACAGTCGAACGGCGGGCGGGCACGAATTAAATCAACGTACTACACGCCAGGCTCATACCCTCGTGCATCGGCGGCCGCAACAAACTATAGCAAACACAACACCGATCACGAACATGATGGGATCCATGGCGAGCAACACAGGGTGGTGCGAGCGGATTCTCGACGAGGAAGGGAGTTGACGTCGGCTCTCGGACTAACGTCGCCGGTTCCACCGTCTCCACAGCCTACATTGTACCCTGACGACTCGATGAGCGTGATTGGAGAAGCGAAGAAGGTCACTCTCACGGGACGCAGTCAAAAAAAACCGGTGCCAAAGGCAGGTTCCCACTACGACAGCCCGAGTGCGTCTGATGCGGCCGCGCTGGGGAGCCTGATGATGGTAGACTTTGCGGCATCAAAGTCGACGGCATCGCTGGTGAATATCCGGCCATGTGAGGCGGCTCGGGCGCGGGATGGACAGGGAAAGAGCAGCCTGAAAAAGAGGGTGGAAGATAAGCCACCGCGTGTTCCATCGCCACCACCGATACCATCGCTAGCACAGATGGCGTTGGAGCATGCGGATGGGGAATATCACAGTCCTACATATAGCATCTACGGGCTGTACGATGGGGATCGGAAAAGCCGTGGCATGTCGTACGGATATTGATTGATTTGTACTAGTTCTTGGCAAGACTGTGGACGAGCATCAAGTTGCTGCGGAGGGACAGAAAAAAAAAAAAAAGAAAACAATATCCCCACGCGCGTCTTGCGCCAAATCCGTTTTCACATCACCCAAGTAATAATACCCCTTCCCTCCTTATACCCCCTCATCCATGTCCCAGCCCCAGCTCCAGCTCCAGGACAACCCAAAGGCGACTGACGACCACTTCGAGTTCGAGGAACTCGGTATCTTGCCAGACGCACCCCCCGTACCGTCGATATGTGGCCTCCCGCTCAAATATGTATCGTAAGTCCTCCTTTCGTTCTACCGATCCGCAGTCAGTCCCGGCCAACCGTTGTTTCATTTCTTCTGGCACCAGTCTCGTCACCCTCGCCGTACAAAACTCCCTCTTAACGATAATAATGCACTATTCTCGCGTCTCTATCCCCCCTTCCCAGTCCTACTCTGCCCCAGCCGCCGTTCTGCTCAACGAACTCTTAAAAGGCTCCATATCGCTCGCAATTGCCTTCATCCAAATAGACCCCTATACCTCCGACACACCCCAGCTCGGTCTCACCACCGGTCGCTTCTGGAACCTCTCCAAGATATTGCTCCGCATGCGTAGACTAGTCAGGGAGGTTTTTAGCCAAGATTGCTGGAAATTGTCCATACCCGCCATCCTTTACGGTGTGTAATCCTCGTTTCCCATCATCGCCCTTTTTCATCCCTCTCCTTTTTACCTCAAGTTATCCAGAACAACCTGCAGTATGTTGCAGCTACCAACCTGGAAGCCGCTACCTTCCAAGTCAGTTATCAAATGAAGATCTTGACAACCGCCGCCTTCTCTGTCCTGCTCCTCCGAAAACAGCTAAGCGCCAGTCAGTGGGTGGCCCTATTCTTCCTCGCTATTGGAGTAGGCATCGTGCAGATTCAAACTGGAGCGGGCGATTCAGCCAAGGCTGCCTCTCTCCTCTTCCAGGGTGCTTCAATGAACGCCCTCAAGGGCTTTCTCGCGGTCGTGGCGGCGTGCTTTACATCAGGGCTTGCAGGTGTCTATTTCGAAATGGTGCTGAAGAACTCCCATACAGATCTCTGGATACGCAATGTCCAGCTTTCGGCATTCTCACTCCTCCCGGCACTCATCCCCATCCTCATCACAGAGCATTCGCAATCAGGACTTATCCGATCGCTCTTCCAAAACTTTGGTGCCTGGGCCTGGGCCACGGTTGCAATCCAGGTTCTTGGCGGTCTGGTGACCGCAATGGTCATCAAATACTCTGACAACATTCTTAAAGGCTTCGCAACGAGCCTCAGTATCGTGATATCGTTCCTGGCGTCCGTGGCACTCTTCGACTTTCAAATCACCTTCACCTTTATCCTCGGATCTGTCATTGTCCTCATCGCCACTTGGCTGTATAATCAGCCCTCTCGCAACTCAACCACATCCCGTTTGGGTTATTCGATTGTCAAGAATTGATGACTTCCGGAAGCATCGAATCTTCAATGAAGTTGGCAGCCGGGTTTAAGGGGGTCTCCGCTCGTGACCCTACGTGATATTGCGGAGAAGAACGGACATTTGAACGATTGCGGCATACCTGTTTGCGTACGCCCCTCGGACGTTTTTTATAACCCTCTTAGATTTGGACCTAATCTTTTGGACTGAGGGAGCTTCCGTATATGATATAGGCCATCTCCGTATTTCGTGTTCTCCGTGCTCGGGCTGCCCCTGATGGTGGTGTCTGCCCTAGCCAGTTACGATATAACGATGTGATATTACACTACTATATTCCAAAAACAGTTCCCACATGACTTTCTGTTCTCGTCGGTAATCGACAATGTAAAACATCTAAACCGTGTGCAATTTGTGTGTAGCAAATCTGGTGGCAAAACACTAGTAATAACAATTCCACAAACGAGTGAATACACAAAGTGTACAACAAGGTGTTCCGGGGGGATAAATGTGACAGTGCCATTAGTTGCGCGATTCGAGGCCTCTCTTGATGGCTGTGGTCGTCATAAGTGAAAAAAAAAGGGTCCATGGCTGGAGGATAGACACGCACCATCACAGGTATCCTTTGCATCACCGAACAACATTTTTGTGTTCGGCATATAAAACAGGGGGTTTGGAACGTCGGCTACGGCAAGACAAATGTGTCAGCGTACACAAACATCGGTGCAGAAAGGACTTGCCATAACCGCTCGACATGCCTCTCTTCATCACGATGACTTGCTTACTCTTCCACGCGTGAAGGACAGGCATGCCTGCTATCGGTGAACCGGGCTCCAGGGAAATGGGATTCACGGTATCATTTGCCCCTATAACGAGTGTAAGGTCCGTTTCGCCAAAGTCGTCGTTGATCTCATCCATTTCCAAGACAACTGTGAGCGGATTGGCAAGGATAATATTCAGATCGTCGATCAAGCTTTGTCAGAGCAGGGATGCATCTCACTGTCATACGGTACCGATGCCTCTGCCAGAAGTACGTTGCACTGACCAGGCATGCGACCCGCCACCGGGGGGATGGCAAAGCGCACGTTAATGCCTTTTGCGCGGAGGATGGAGCAGATTGCTGGGGTGG